>APFE030159569.1:26823-126373 GCA_000404065.3 Pinus taeda
TTGAGGTAGGATCGAACAACACTTGGTTTCTCATAGAATAATGTATGTTTAGAGAAGGATTGCTCTTGTTTGTCTTGTTTGTCACTAGAGAGTCTTAGACTCCTAGGGAGGTTAGGTTTGTCCGCAAAAATAACTCTTTCCGCATGACAATATCCTTCTTATGGGTATCCCCACTTCTTCGGAGGCACAAAAATTCAAGCAGATCCTCAACCTTTTTTTAGAAGATTTAGGCACCTCCATCAACTTATTGAAATCTAAGGTGGTATTATTTAACACCCCTAAGTCCATCCAGAGAAACATAGTCAGGATCCTAGGGTTTCAAATCTACTCCCTTTCATCCAAATACCTCGGGGTTCTCGTCACTAATAAGATTCTTAAAGAAGTCACCTGGGAAGACTTGTTAACGAAACTACAAGTTAGACTCAACAATTGGACCTTCTGACTCCTTAACCTAGAAGGAAGGTTTATCCTCGTGAATTCAATCCTAGAAGCCATGCCTTTCTATCTTTTTTCTGCATTAGATGCTCCCAAAAATGTTTTGAAGACCATATGTAACCTCCAAATAAACTCTCTCTGGAGAGGTTTAGAGGAAAAGAGAAAATGGGCTCTGGTAGGCTTGGAGAAACTATATAAGCCCAAAACTATTGGAGGTCTTGGCCTCCTAGATTCAGAAATCATCGAAAATTCCCTTGGTTCCAAAACCCTATGGAAATGAAGTACACTTCTAATCATCAACAAAAGGACCTCATATGATTAGAAGGACTAATATTAAGCTCAATTTATTGGAACCAAGCTTGGCACAATAGACATGTCATCGAACAACACTACATCTGGGAACTTTTGAAATGGTCAAAGCTCATTATTTTGGGATGATGCATGGCAACAACTTCCCAAAATAAATGAAGTGGTCCAAACCAAATTGCAAGATCAGATGCAAGATAGAGGAAAAACCTTGGTCTCACACTACTACAAAAACACCCCCCAAGATAACAAATGACAAACTTAGATTAACGGGGAAGAATGGAAGCCCCTCCCATAGAAACTTAATTGGGAATCCTTATGGTATCTCCTTTTATGATCACTAAATTCTTATAAACCAAGATGATGATAAGTTGAGATGGGGAAGAAATCTTGGGGGATTCTTCGTCCTCAAAGAAGCCTATCGATACCTTGCTAACCACAATCAGTTAGAATATCACCCTAAGTGGATTGAGTCTATGGTCCAAAAATCACTAGCCAAAGATCACCCTATTTATTTGGTTGGTCATGCAAGGGAAAATCTTCACGTGGGATAACCTTCTAAAGTGAGGTTTCATAGTGCCATCTCGATGTATCAGGTGTGGTTATTAGGAAGAGACCATCAACCATCTGTTAAACACTTGTAGAGTGGCCTTCTATATTTGGGATTGGAGTGTAGATATTTTCAGAATGACAGATAGGAAAAGAGCCTCCATCCAAGACACCCTTGAGTATTAGCGAACCCAAATATCCACCCATCAAATAGTGAACAGAGCTTGGGAATTTCTTCCTGGGGCCATATTTTGGGTTCCTTGGAAAGAACGCAACACCATAATTTTCAAAGATATGCACATCACCGAGGCAGTTCTCATTACCAGGATGAAGGTGATTATTTAAGGCTTTGTCTCGGTTACAAAGCTACAGTCACAATAAGGACCTCCATGAGCATCAGACACCAGAATCCTTCAGCTCTTATATCTCGAGTAGAGCCCAACCTTTGCCACACGAACCCCTTTGGCCACCCCCAACATTCCATTGAAATGGTCAACCCCCTGATACAAATGTTTACAAGCTCAATTTTGATTGAGCCTTAAGGGGTAATCTTGGGCAAACATATTTGAAGGTGTTTTCAGAAATCATGTTGGGGACATCCAATGGATCTTTTTTGACCAACTTGGGCACAACACGAACAACATTGCGGAACTGCAAGCGTTGGAGCAAGGTCTCGAAATAGCCAAATTCTGTAACTTTATACCATTGGTTATGGAAGGGGACTCGATCATGGCAATACACGTAGCCAGGAAACCCCAACATGGCACCTCAGTTAAAAAGGTCACCATGAATTAGAGACTCTCCAAGATCCTCCAGTGCATCAAAGACCACATTGACAACCTCGTTGGGGTCCACTTTGAAGTGGTTAAGAGCAAATCCAACTCTCTATCCGAAAGGTTGGTAAACATAGGAATAGATGGACAAGAGGTCCTGTATTCCAACGCGTGGCATGAGACACCTATCAACACACCGACAATGATTGTGAGGCAATTAATCGCAAGGACGTATCGAATGAGGAGAATATCCAACAATGCTCCCTCCAGCATAATTTCTCATGATTCCCAAGGACAATGGAAGTGAGGCAGGCGTTTTCAAATCTGTCAGATCCTTCCTCCCATTTAGGGATCTTGATGCAATCTCAGAAAAAGGAAAGATGAGTTGTTCAAGAAGAGTCTGGCACAACAACCATTCCTCTTTAGATGAACGTAGCATGTAATGCTCTGATGCTTGTGAAAACTTCACCATACGAGTGATGGGGAGGCAACATGATGTTTCCATAAGCGATTGTGGCTTATTAAAGGAAAGGGTGACCAACACAAGTCACAATATCAACTTGTGCGACCGAAGTATCCCTTCCCTGCTCCCTCTCTAAAAAAGTTCCCTTTCATTCTGTCTCACCATCTGTTGCTCTCATTCACCCTATGTCTACAAGATGGCTCGCCTCACTCATACTAGCAAAGATTCTACCTCTAACAAATGGGGAAGGGGTTGTGGCTATAAAAATCCAAGTTAAAAGTCAATGTAATAAAGGTTATTAAAGGAAAAATAAGACGAAGGTCATGGGACATGTATTCCAAGTTAAATGTTGGGGAAAACACTATAGTGGGCATCACTTTAGGTTTATTAATGGCTATGGAAATTTTCAAAGGAATTGGCAAATGCAAAGAGGAAATAATTTGCATTTATTTATCGGAAATAAAGGAAAGTAGGAGAAAATGAAGGTGAAGAGACACATATTCGCATGAAAAGGAAATTAGAAGGAAAATGAAGGAATATGAAGAAAATAGAGACGTCAATAGCAAAAAGGCTCAAGAGAACCAGTTCATAGCTTTTGTCATTGTTATCTTGGGTCAAGTGAGAAAGAGAGAGAGAGAGAGCACCAAGAGGAGAAAGCAAGCAAACAAACAAAGGAAGGAAAAGGAAAGCAAAGGAAAGCAAAGGAAAAGCAAGGAGAAGGTTGGATCAACAACTTCAACATGAAGATTTTGCAAGTAATAGGTTGCATGTGTGATTTTCTAGCTGAGGTGTGAACACATGGTTCATGCATTGCGTATTTGGTTCATTTGCTGTCATTGGCATGGGTTTTGTTGGGTTTGACAATGGTTTCAACCTTGCCTTGTCATTTCTGAGATAGACATGGTGTGACAGGATTCATTTATTAGTTGAGCTTTGGATTGTCTGAAAGTTTTGGTACTGGGTGAGGTGGTCTCAAGAAAATTGCCAAGGGCTAGGGGTGGAGATGGTTTTCTACAGGAATCCCTCGATAGGTGGGAAGAGACAGGAAAATTCCTCAAAGTGTGGTGAAGAAATTTAGAGGCATCCAAGCTTATTTTGGTTTTGTGATCTCTTGACTGACCTTTGGCGAGAACGTGATAGTTTGAGGGTGGAGATGGTTTAACCTCTAGATTCCCTTGGTTCTTTGTGTCTTGGTTTATCCCATGAGATCCCACATTCATGCTTGGAATATGGCACGAGGGTGATTGGCTGAAAGAAAGATTTGGTTTAACATAATTTATGGTCAGGTGGTACATAGAAGTCCCTAACTTGGTTGACCTTTGCATAAGTTAATAAGAGTTATTTTCCTATTGTGATTTATGAGTATTTGTAATGGTTACTATTTTGATTTCATGATTGTTCAGTCATGGTTAATATTTTGATTATATGTTGGTTATAAGCATGGTTCTATAATATGATCTAGTTATGCCTTAATGAATGCAAGGGCTAACAAGTGTTGTTGCAGCTACTTGAGAGGGCATTAGACCTTCTTGGTGATTTCTAGATAAAGAACAAAGATTTACACTCAAATATGCATTCATGACATGTAGCTTACATGTTTACCATATGTTTGACGAAATATTTAGTGTGTTCTAGGAAGTCTAGGTCAAGTTTATGGCTCAAGTTTGAATTTTTAGCTTTGTCATCATGTTAATAATGGTTCTGGAAAGTATCAAGCAATTATGGGCAGTGGTCTGAAGGATGTTCTGAAAATATGGCACAATTCTCGAGACCGAATGCTCAAAACTAAGGAGTTTAGGCCATAACCGCATGGAGGTAAGCCTATGAGTGCGGTTATAGCCTCATAACTACATGGAAGCAATGTCAAGGGTGCATTTGGGGGTCTAGGTCAGGGAAACAAGGTTCCAACTTAGGGATTGATAAGGTCATCTCATAGTGGTAGTTTACTTCACATTTACCCAGAGGGCTTGTAAAAGCAGGTAAATGTGTGGGGTGGTGTGTTACAGATTTGTATCAGAGCTTCCAGGTTCAAATACTTGGGTTGGATGGGAGGGATGTGATTGTTATGCATGCATGTCAGTCATATTTGATTTTTTTTTGTGAGTCGTATTTGAGTCTTGAAAATGCAGGTTTTAACCCTGTATATAAATTACTGCAAAACAAATTCTCATATATATATATATATATATTATATATATAATATATCGTGCTAATCTGAACTTATTTTGCATAATCTTAACGCCATGCTAACGTCATTATGCAGAGGACCATGGACCCTTAGGGATCACATAACATGGCATGTTGATATTACAAAAGGGGTTTAAGCGCTAATTTCAACAAGGTCTTATAGCTATGGTTGTATGGTAAATGTCGTGGAAGGGCTAAGCCCTATGGTCCATTATGGGTGAAAAATTGTTTTTGACAGAGGTCGTATTAGAGCATTAATCAGCCCCAAGGTTAGCCTTGATGCCCCTTGTCCACGTTAATAACATATATATTCACATGGCATGACTCTAATCAATACAACAATTTGATCAATGTGATATATATCTAAGATCAAGCCTGAAGGATGAGCTTTATGGTTACGATGTATTGGTTTTGCGATGGTTGGTTGATGTTTGAGTCCACAAACGATGAGGGTTGTACAATTTCTGGGCTCAGTACTAGGATGTCTTCCATGAATGCACAATTTTTGAGCTCAAGACTGATTGCCAGTTAGGATTGCGCAATTCCTATCATCAAAGCTGCTTGCCATCAAGGATTGCATAGTTTCTGGAGGCAAGCCCATGACTGCTGCGAGAACACGTTGGGAGATCAACTTGTGACTTAGAAAAATAAGCTAAGTGTGCAAACAAGCAAACACAAGCACAAGATAAGTCTTAGTCGAAACATGAATACCTGGATCAACATAAGATGAGCTCTGATGGATAGAAAGGAAGGCTCCAAAATTAAAGCATGGGCAAAATTTTGGAGGGTGGTTGTAGCCGCTACAACACATCCCCATATTTGAAGGCCAGATAGATGCACATTCCATAGATAATAAATTATAATATTTAAAATTATTAATTTAAGTTTTATTAATAGAATTTTAAAAGTTATTATATTTTATATAAAAATAAAATTTGATTTTTTTATAGAGTATATTTTCACTTTTGACCAAGATTTATGTTTTAAATTATTATTTTATACATGTAAAAAAATAAAAATAAAAATGACTTTTAATCAAGTTAAAAACTATTATAATTTTTTTAGTCAAGTTAATATCCACATTATACTATTTTTGAAATTTCTCAGAGTGCAAGTTCATGTGATTCATAATGTATATAATTTTTTTTTTCCAAATAAATCACATTGATGATTTTTAGATCATCATCATTATATATATATATATATATATATATATATATATATATATATATATCGTGCTAATTTGGACTTATTTGTGTAGACGAGATAGCCTCCCCTGAACTTCACTAAAGTATGTTTGATTATGTCTATATTTGGTTATTTGACATGGTATGTATGCAGTAAGAAGAAGATCAAAGATGACAAGCATAATGGTGGATCACAGTTCACGTGACTTTCCTTATAAATCCACTGAGCAACATGGGGAAGACTACTCTCCTGACTTAGTAGATACTTTGAGAAGTTTGAAGGCATAAATCATGAGTTGCAAGGCAGATAATGATAAGATCATTCAGTCATAGGAAAGGCTTGCCAGGACTTAGGAAAAGCAAGCAAAGTTCAATGTGATCATCCTTTAGAGTTTAACAGATTTGCAGAGACAAACATGACCACGGATCAATTATGGACAGGAGGAAACTACTAATGGGGCGTATGGTAGCAGGTATCATGGAGGGCACATGTCAGACATGGATGACACAATCAGAGCTGGCAAATGGATGGATACACTTGATAGGAGAGGTAGTGGTTATGGGTTATATTCTAGTTCTGGTTCAGATTAATATCATGGTCATCATCATTATTATCCTTACAGGAGGATTGAGAGGGGGTACTTGCCAAATGAGTTCAATAAATCCAAGCCTCCTACATTTGATGGAGAGCTAAAGAAACTAGGGGATGAAAAAGCATGGTTGCCTGGGATGAAACAGTTCTTCGAGCTACACGACTATACAGAGAACACAAAAGGCATGATAGCCATTTTTAGTCTCAAAGGAAAGGCATACATCTAGTGGGAAGATTTGAAGCACGTTAGAGGCATCAAGAGAGAGGAGTTGAATTGGTATGAGTTCAAAACACTCTTCAAGAAGAAGTACTTGTCAAAGAGATTCCATGACAGTAAGGTTAAGGAGTTTTATGAGTTGAATATGGGGTTTATGACATATGAAAAATATATGACTAATTTTCTGGAGTTGTCGAGGTATCTGCCTTATCTTAAGGATGAGAAGATCAAAGTTCAAAGATTTGTTAGTGGTCTTGTATTAGCATTCAAGGATCAGATTGAGTATGATGAGCCTCAGTCATTAAAGGAAGTTATTGAGAAGTTGAAGCATTGTTATGAGCAGTCGAAGCACAAGACCGAGCCTAAGCATGATTAGAAATATAATGACAAGACCAAAGGAAAATGGCCTTTGAAGCGGAAAAGACCTCAGGATGTAGGTGAGAAAGAAAATGTGGTCCCTTACAAGAAGTTCAATGCAATAGAGTAGGGGTGTCAATCTCAGCCTGGAGAGCAACAAAATAAGGGTAGTGGAAGAGAATCATTGCAATGTTGGATATGTGGCAAGGATCATCACAAGAAGGATTGTCTGTTGTATCAGGGTGGCAAACCTCATATCTACAGTTTTCAGGAGGCACATATAGTTGGGGATGTTGGACAAAGCATTCCTTAGATTTATGTAACATTTGATAATAAACAAGTCAATTGCCAAACATCCATTATTGAGATGGAAGGTGAGCCCTGTTGATGGACCTCTAAATTAGACATAAATTAAGGTCCATCTTACCATCCTTCAACACATTAAACCTCTCATTTTGCATTAGATAATGTATTTTTAACTTCAATACGTTCATTAGGAAGGTTTATGGATAATTGCATATTTGTGCCTAATACTATTTATTTTTTTGGAATATTGGGCAGATTATGAAAATTTGGAGGAGGATATAATTTAGAGACTTTCTCCCTACTATAGTAGGATCAATATTAAATAATAAATCAACAAGATATTATGGAATTATGGCACAAGTTGTGGAGCTCCAACGATTGAAAAAAAATCTAGGAATGTGTTCCTTGCCATTTAATGCAGATTCCTATATTGGGAACTAGATCCGCTGATCAAGGGATCTTGGTGGGGGAAGCTTCCTCCTTTCATGGGGAATGATTTCTAATCATTTTGTATAAGTACCAAGTCAAATTTGCTTCTAGGGGTAGATTTGTATTAGTCTTCTTATGGAGAGAACTCGTATTTTTGCAACTCCATTGTCATTTCTTGCATGGATGTAATTCTATTGATGGAAATAATGAAGATTGGTTCCATGTTCAACTTCTAAATCTTGGTCTCCTCCGTAGGAATCTGAATTTCCTTGGGTTTGGCCATCCCGGGAGCCCCAGAGCCCTTTTGTATTATTTACTTTTCTTGTTTTCACTTCTTATTCACATGCATCTCTTATTCTTGTCTTTTTTCTATTTCTGCATTTAGTATTAATGATTTATTGTTGTAGGATTGGGTTAAATGGTTGAATTAAGTTAATTTCAGGATTACAAGCATAATTTCTGTTAGTTCTAGTCTTCGCAGCCTGTCACCAGGGATCAACATGAGCTCTTACTATGTTTGGTTTTGTTAGATGTTTTGCACATGATGTTCATCACAAAACATGTCACAGGTGTGTCCATCAGAAGAAGCTCGGAAAAATATTTCCAACGATATATCATGGTATATCACACTCCTGTAACTGGTTCCTGGATTAGAAGAAATTAATGAGTGGTTCTTGGTTATGCATGTTTTGAGGTCAGTTGCTGCACACAATGACAAGTTTAGTACAAAATCAATTTATGAAAGAATTGTAAGGAATTTTTCAAAAGGGAGAGAGGTTTTTGTTCATCACATACTAAATAACAAAAATTTCCTTCAGTTTATGCATAGGTGTTACTATGTGGGAGATATACAATGATATTTGGAGCCTACATTAAAACAAAGCAAATTTTGCATATTTTTTTTACTGTTTTAGTCATTTTAGTGCGGGGCCATTTTACAACAGATGGAAAGTAATTTTACAAAACCCAAGGAGGTTTTTTTTAATCATGAGCAATATAACAAAAACCTCTTTTAGTTTATTCACAAGTGTCATGGATTGGGATATGTGACTAGATCGTTACAACTCATTTTCACAGATTTAAATTTTTAATGATTTTCTTCTTTAGAGATGATTTTGTGGAACAGATTTCGAGCTACTGGAAACGAATTTCCCAAATTTGAGAGAGGTTTTTCTCCAACATGACCTTATCTACAAAAACCTCTTTCAATTTTGTAACATCTACTATGGTTTAGGAGATACGAGTTCATCTTAAACACCTATTTTCAGAAATTCGGCCCAAGTTTAATGTAACTAATTCTATTTTGAAGAAAATGGTTGAGCTCAATCCCTTAGTACAAGGATGAGCAAATGTATATATTTTATGAGTTTCATAGTGTAGGGGTTGGATTTCGGTAGAAAAGAAGCATTTGGAATGTGTAAAGTTTTATTGAATATCATAATAAGGCAGTTTTTGCCCTTTGGATCTGGGATTCATCACGGTGCTGATGTTTAGTATGTTTTTCCTGTAATTCATTTACACATTATGTTTTTTCTGCCTTGTTACAACATTATCTAAGTGATATGTTAGGAATTCATACATAATGATGCTCCTTTCATGATTATTTTGTTGTTAGTTGTAATGGTTGTCTTAGCAGAATTCATCCTTGGCTAGATGCTCTGTTGAGAAACCTCATGATTCTCTTTCACCTAAAGTTGCTGTTGCAGATTCATCATTTGTCTGATGCCTGCAGGGTAGCGGGCTTTCTCTCTTATACTTCTCACATTTACAATCTTCACTTGGCTGAACATGGCACTTAATTTGCCCCAGGTTTGTCGGCAGAAATCGACATCAATTCCATAGTCCAAATCATCCTTTCTCTTGTTGTTTTGACCCAAAACAAATCCGAATTCATCCTTGGTTAGATGCTCTATTGAGCAACCTCGTGATTCTCTTTCATCTAAAGTTGTTGTTGCAGATTCATCATTTATTTGATGCCTGCAGGGCAGCGGGCTTTCTCTCCTATACTTCTCACATTTACAATCTTCACTTGGCTGAACATGGCACTTAATTTGCCCGAGGTTTTTCGGCAGAAATTGGCATCAATTCCATAGTCCAAATCATCCTTTCTCTTGTTGTTTTGACCCAAAAGAAATCTAATCAAACTGCTTTACATCTATACCTAGCCTAAGATCAGTTGTTATATCAGTCGATCTCAAGCCCTAAGTGATCATAATTCGCTGAGATTGACCCGGAGAGAGCCCTAACCTGACCTGGTAGGGCTAGCTACCAGGCTGAGCGTGGTTTGATGTGGACCTAGAATCTTATCTTTTCAGCCCAAGGTAAATCTAGGTTCTAACAATTTCATCATTGGAACATATTTGGAAGGTCATAATAATCATTGAGCTGCTTGGATTAGTTTGTTTATTCCCAAATCTAGATTTATGGAAGTCCCTTGTAGCAAATAACAATAAATTTCAGCTATTTTTAGAGCATGCTAATGAGTTTCAATCGAGTTGATTCCACTTTCATTTAATCACAAAAACATTATAGTTAATAACAAAAATGACCCCATTGAATTTTCACTTGATTAGGTTAGGCATTTGATAGATTTACTAGCTCACTAGTTCTCGAATTTTTAGATTTTAGACTAGTAATTTTCTGCTATTTTTTAGCATGGGTTAACAAAATTATTTTTGAGTGATTCCACTTGGGATGGAAACCTAAGACATCCTAGTTAACAACAAAATTTGTCCCATCCAATTTGGATTTTCTTTGTTTGGTAATTTGGTGAATTAAAGTTTCGTGTAGTAAATTTGATGTTTCCTGTAGTAAATCCGATGTTTCATGTATATACTTGCCCAGATTCACTCAAGAAGCTTGGTTATTGTCCCTTAGGGTTGAATCAAGACCCCTAGGCTCTAAATCAATGATTATGGAAGACTAGATACCACTTAGGACTTGCCTATTTACCCATGCAAAACATTTTAGCAATTTAGGCTAATGGACAGATTTATGAAATAGATAATACAATGATGATTGCCACATCCATTGAACTATGCTAATGGATCTAAACTCTTTGAAATGTAATGGTTGAAATTTAGTTCATGATATTTACTTTATGCAATTAGAATAAGTTTATTTCCTTGTATTTTATTTCTTGTAATAGGTTAAAATTTCCATTTCAAGCATTTCATTTTTTCCAATTAGTTTAGGATTTGTTTTCATTACATGCACTCCATTACATCATGACAGCAAAGGAATGACACATTGTGTGTTGCACATATAGTGTTGATACCTCTTAAGTTTGTATGAACCTCGGGTTGATAATTAAAGTCAATAGCCTTGGGAGTTCAGCATTATTGTTGCAATAACGAGGCTCATCACTTTTTGGCGCTGTTGTCGGGGAGGTGTCAAAGTATGCATTGTTTTCTTCCATAGTTTATTCATTTATTTTTACTTTTTGTAAAAACAAAAAGGATTTGCATTAGGCATATTTCATTTCAAAAATAGAAAAGTGCTTTGCATTAGTGTTTTCATTCAATCATAAAAACAAAACAAAAAATCTCCAACACCAACCGACCCTCCCATTTGATCACATGGTGCAGTAAGAGCCACATCACCATCCACTTTTGTAGGTAGAAGAAGAAGAGATGGCAAAGAATGTAGAAGAAATGGTTGGAGATGATGACAACGAGGAAGATATTCTCAGATTTCCCACTCAAGATATTGATATTAGTGTACACATGAAGAACATCCCACCATCTTTTCTTCCAAAATTTCATGGTCTAAGGTCAGAGGATTCGAAACCTTTCTCTTTGAATTTGAAATTGTTTGTAGATCTTATGGTTACTTATTAAACACTCAAAAATTGAGATTGTTTCCGGTAACATTGAAAGATAGAGCTCTTAAATGGTTCATGAGTTTAGGGACTAATTCAATAAGATCATGGAATGATATGCAAAAGATATTTCTAGAAAAATATAAAGATCATGACCTTAAAGAAGAAATATTTAGAATGAATCAAAAGAGCATTAAGGATATGATAGAGAGGTTCATGTATAATGTTAAGAGGGAAAAACTATATCATTTAGGATCCGACACAGTAAAAAACCTCTTAGAACAATTAGACATGAGTGGATTGATCTCCTTTATCTCATGAGTAGAGGAGATGTTTAACAATTATCATTTGAAGAAATTTGTGACACATGCAAACACATATCAAGAGTAAGTGAATCAACATCAAGATCGGTAAGTCAAGCTAAACTTGGAAATTTGTTTGATGACTTTAAAACATAAATTCTTAGCAATCTAACCAAACAAGTAAAAATGTTAAGAATGCAAGATGAGGAAAAAGAAGATGTTGATATTTGTGTTGTCCATGTAGAATCGCATGCTATTAAATATTGCCCCTCATTACCAAGGTTGAAGGAAGTTTACCAAGAGTATAATGGAGCAAGTCAATTGCCAATGCAGCCATTTTATGTAGCTCCAAGAAGACCATGGTAGCCTATTCAACCTGATATGATGCAAGAACCTAAGTCGGAATTTCAAGCTTATCCACATCTAGCTCAAAGTAATTGGAACACACCATTTCCTTGGCAACCTTGGCCATCTCAACCCCAAAACCAATCTTGGCAACATGGTTGGAAAAGAACTTATGGGAACCATCCAAAATATCCTCAATATTTTCATCAATATCCTTCATATCCAACTCCATGTTATCCCTGCCATCCGCCTCCACCACAACCACAACCCCAACCACGTCCATCTCAAATATCCAGTCCCACTCAACTACCTATACCACCATTTCCAAACCCACACAATAAAGTAGCTCAACCCACTTACAATGTTGAGGTACAACACTTCCAAATACCTCCTCTTGATCTCAATGGTATTCATCTCAGCTTAGGAAGAACATTACAAAAAAGAGATTCTCTTGATATCATTGAAGGACTACATCCTAAAAAAGAAGATTCAAAAGAGAAGACCAAAGAACCATGGGCTGCACTTGATGAAGAGCAGACATCAAAATTAGAGATTGAGAAATCATGGCTACCACCAAATCCTCCATGTATTCAAGAGAACAATCAACATAAAAAGGAAGATTTGGAGGTCATGGTAGAAGAAGACATGAAGAATGATCCAGATAAGCAAGAAAACCAAGGGCATAAGAGTTATATTGAGGTTTTGTTTCAGAAAATCAACAAGATGGAGCATCACTCTCTTCTTCACCTATGCTTGATATTTTCAAAGTCAAAGCATTTGGTCTTTGAAATTCAGGTACATGTCAAATCATATATTGGAAGCCTACACGTTAGTTTATCTTTCATCTTGATGTGCACATGGCTCCATTAGAAATATTCCTACACTTGAAAATGATTTTGCATTTTTTTCAAGTAAAGTAGGATAGGAAAAGAAAAAAAAATGAAAAATAAGAGAAAAAATAAAATCTCAGGTGAAAACCTCCTTTGAGGCATCTGAGATTGGCTCATTAATTGAAAACCTCCATTAGGCGGTCAATGGGTTGGAAAAAAGAAAAAAAAAATGTGAAAAAGAAAAGATCTTAGGTGAAAACCTCCTTTGAGGCGCCCAGTTAGACCTACTAGTTGAAAATCTTATTGAGGTGGCTAGTAGGCCTAAAAAAAAAAAATCTTTGCTCCATGTATCTCTTTGATGAATGTAGGTATTCTCCAACATCTACAAGCAACAAAAACAAGTTGGCACCAAAGAAAAAATTGGTCAAAATTCTAGTCAAAAGAAGTCAAACTTGGACTTTCTCCTCCTTTGCTCAGATGCTTCAAAAGGGCCAAGGTCATGCCAATCCATCAACCTCATCTATTTCCACCATCCACCCACCATTCCCAAGCTTTTCCCATTCATTTTCCTTGTTGTCCCAAAATAATTTAGGAATGCTTTGTTTTACTACAGGGAACAGAAATACATTGAGCAAAAAATTATTTTTGTCATATCTTGGAAACCATGCATCCATTTAAAAATTTGTTTCATGGGGAGATGCATATGGATGATAGTAACATGCCCAACCAATTTCAGCAAATTCAAGTGCATAGTTTCCAAGAAATCGACCTCCATCAACTTCAGCGATTTTTATTTTTTCTCGAGATTCATGCATCCATTTGCCATTTTTTTTTATGGGGAGGTGCATAAGGATGATGGCAACATGATCAGAAAATTTCAGGTCAATCCATTTTACCATTTGGGACATATGGACAAAACAAGGTTGTTGTTGTTTCCTATAGTACCATGTATTAGTTTACTAGAGGAAATAGACTAAAAGCGATAGGATGATACAAAAGGTGAAATAAAGAGTGGGAAAGGTGTCTAATGGTGGGATAAGGTATTGGGAAGGTGAACATCACCCATGGTCAAAACCAACACTCCAAGAAGCCCAAATTTGATTAGGATAACTTGTTCATGGTAACTAGAAGACAGAGGTTTAGAATCACGAAGCTATGAAGACCTGTGCAGAAGCAAACAAAGGAAATTATAACCCCTAGAGGACCATGGGTCGATCATCAACTCAGTAGCAACATGCATGTCTCTTCAACAACCAATAGGTAGGTATAGGTATGCAATATTTTTGACCTCTTCTCTTGAGCATATTATAGTTAAAAATATGTTGCCAATGCATGAGAGATGAGGTTTTATAAGCTAAGGATGGGTCAACACTCTCGGTCACCTTCAACTAGTTAATTGCAGCTCACTCCTTCACTCATGCAATGTGGAAAAGTCAAATTAGGAAGGGTCATGATTTCGAGGAATGAGGACAATAGTTAAAAGAAGAAATTTCTGTAAAGGCCAATTTACCACAACACTCCAAGCCCGCCATCCACTTCATATCCACTATTTATCCATCACTCATCCATTGCATTTCATACGGAAAATATATATATCTATATATGTATATATATATGTAATATATATATATATATATATATCAAGAACAAACTGTACACTTTGTCATCCTCTCCATTTTCACAAACCTACACTACTCCTTCTGAGCCCTAACATCATCCTCCAAACCCTCTACATTATTTCTCATCACTCCCATATAGTTACAAGACTTTGAAAGAGGAGGAATGACTGATACAAGAAGGCAAAATGCTTCTACAAGAAGGAAAAAATGAACAAATTGTGATAAAATCCAAGATGGCAGTGCCTAAGAGAGACCTAATCAAAACAAAGAACTCCAAGACCATTAGGCAATCATTTAGACCACAAAAGAGAAGAAGAAGAAGGCAACAAAAGGAAAGTTCAAGGCATTCATCATCAAAATAGAACTCAAATTGCAGTGATGAAAAAGGCTTTCTAAGAGGTCCCTAATCTCTTTTTAGATTTTGTTCAAGGCCTAAAAGATGTTATGGAAATGGGAGAAAGGAATGGAAGTCAAGTTGAGGGCCTACCCTAGGCTCAGACTATCATTTCTGCTCAAAATATTTTTAAACAGGGTTTCCTGTAGTACTACAGGAATTTCTACATGGTTTCCTGTAGTACTACATGAATTGCTACAGGGTTTCTTGTAGTATTACAGGAATTGCTACAGGGTTTTCTGTAGTTTACTACATGAAACACAAATTTGCTACAAAATTTCCTAGTTTTCATCTAAAGGCGTTTCGAAGGTTTCAGAGGTGTCCAAATGGTGGAAAAAGGTAGCAGAAGGTTGGAAAATGACGTGGAAGACTTTGCCAAATTGAAAAATAATCAAGAACCCATCTTGAATAACGGGAAGAAGGCAGGCTAATGGTCTCAAGAAACACTGTGATTTTTTCTATGCACAATTTTTTTTGGAAAAATGAGTGAAAATGAAATGAAGGTTTCAAGAGAGAGGATATGAATGAAATGGATCTACAAGCCAACATAGTTCACTTGCAAAGAGGAAAGTTATGTTTTTGCTTGAAAGACTGTTAAACAAACATGAAAAGAACAACTACATTTTTGTTCTTGTCCTTGTAGAATTTACAACCAAAATTCTTAAGAGAAAAGACCGAGGAATGCACAAGATAGAGGCCACCACGACTATGAATGAGGCACAATGAGGTCTCTAAGTTTCTCAAAGGATTAGCAACAGTTTCGATAGGGGGGTATGATGGGCCTCTAAATTAGACATAAATTAAGTTCTGTGTCTCTAAATTATATATAAATTAAGGTCCATCTTATCATCCTTCAACACATTAAACCCCTCTTTTTGCATTAGATAATGTATTTTTAACTTTAATATGTTCATTAGAAAGGTTTATGGATAATTGCATATTTGTGCCTAATATTATTTATTTTTGTGGAATATTATGAGAATATTGGGCAAATTATGAAGATTTGGAGGAGAAGATAATTTAGCGACTTGATCCCTACTACAAGAGGTTCAATATTAAATAATAAATCAAAAGATATTCTGTAATTATGGCACAGGTTGTGGAGCTCCAATGATTGAGAAAATTTAGGAATGTGTTCCCTGCCATTTAATGCAGATTCCTAGTGTTGGGAACCAGATCCACTAATCAAGGGATTTTGGTGGGGAAAGCTTCCTCCTTTCATGAGGAATTATTCCTAATCATTTTGTATAAGTACCAAGTTGAATTTGCGTCTAGGGGTAGATTTTTATTAGTCTTTTTGTGGAGAGAACTTGTATTTTTGCAACTCCATTGTCATTTCTTGCAGGGATGTAATTGTATTGATGGAAATAATGAAGATTTGTGCCATATTCAACTTCTAAATCTTGGTCTCCTCCATAGGACTCTGAGTTTCCTTGGGCTTGGCCATCCTGGGAACCTCAGATCCCTTTTGTATCATTTATTTTTCATCTTTTCACTTCCTATTCACATGCATCTCTTGTTGTTGTCTCTTTTCTATTTATGCATTTAGTGTTAATGAATTCTTGTTGTAGGATTGGGTTAAATGGTTGAATTAAGTTATTTTTCAAGATCACAAGCATCATTTCATCATTGGAACATATTTGGAAGGTCATAATAATCATTAAGCTACTTGGATTAGTTTGTTTATTCCCAAATCCAGATTTTTGGAAGTCCCTTGTGGTAAATAACAGTAAATTTCTGCTATTTTTTAGAGCATGCTAAAGAGCTTCAATCAAGTTGATTCCACTTCCATTATATCACAAAAACACTCTAGTTAATAACAAAAAAATACCCCATTGCATTTTCACTTGATTAGGTTAGGCATTTGATAGATTTACTAGCTCATTAGTTGTTGAATTTCTAGATTTTAGACTAGTAATTTTTTGCTATTTTTTAGCATGGGTTAACAAAGGTCTTTTTGAAAGATTTCACTTGGAATAGAGACCTAATACATCCTAGTCAATACTAAAATTTGTCCCATCCAATTTGGATTTGATTTGCTTAGTCATTCGATGAATTAAAGTTTCTTGTAGTATATTTGATGTTTCCAATAGTAAATCTGATGTTTCATGTATATACTTGCCGGGATTCGCTAAAGAAGCTTGGTTATTGTCCCTTAGGGTTGAATCAAGACCCCTAGGCTCTAAATCAATGATTAGGGAATACTAAAGAACACTTAGGACTCACCTCTTTACCCATGCAAAACATTTCAGCGATTTGCGCTAATGGACAGATTTATGAAATATATAATACAATGATGATTGCCACATCCAATGAACTATGTTAATGGATCTAAACTCTTTGAAATGTAATGGTTGACATTGAGTTCATGATATTTACTTTATGCAATTAGAATAGGTTTCTTTCCTTGTATTTTCTTTCTTGTAATAGGTTAAGGTTTCCATTTCGAGCATTTCATTTTTTGCAATTAGTTTAGGATTTGTTTTCATTACATGCTCTCCTTACATCATGATAGAAAAGGAAGGACACATTGTATGTTGCACATATAGTGTTGATACCTCTTAAGTTTGTACGAACCCCGAGTTCATAATTAAAGTCAGTAGCCTTGGGAGTTGTAGCGTTCTTGTTGCAGTACCGAGGCTCATCACATGTGGTCGAGTTGTTTCCATTTTAATTTATCCTGGATCTAATTATAGTTATGTTAATCCTGACCTGGTGGATAAGTGTGGCTTGAGTAAAGAAGTGCATGCAAAATCTTGGTTGGTGCAGTTGGCTACATGTACTAAGAAAATAGTTCATCATTGGGTGATAACTTGTGAATTTGAGTTGAATGGTATGCCTACATCAACACATCTAAATGTGCTTCCTTTGGGTTAGTATAATATGATTTTGGGTATGGATTGGTTGTACCTTCACAAGACTAAGGTATTTTATAACGAAAAGGCTATTGAGTGCTTGGATGATGATGGAGATAAGAGAATATTGTAGGGTAAGAAGAAGCCTGCATTAGTGAGAATGGGCACAACTATACCAGCAAAGCACAGTTGCAGGAAAGGGTGTCTATTATTTGCAGTGCATGTTTCTAGTGACAAAGGGAAGGATTTTGAGGATGTTGAAGTCTTTAAGAGGTATCCATTTTTGCAGTAGTTTCAAGATGCATTTCCAACAGAGATTTTAGAGTTACTGCCTCTCAATAAAGTGGGTTTTTATATTGAGTTAGTACGAGGAGTAGCACCAACATAAAAGGCACCTTACATGATGAACACTATGAAATTAGTGGAATTGAAGTTGTAGCTTAAAGAAGTGCTTCATAAGAGATACATAAGGCCAGGTGTGTCACCTTGGGGTGAATTAGTGTTGTTTGTGAAGAAGAAGGATGGTACTCTTAGGTTGTGTATTGATTACAAAAATTTGAAAAAGGTGTCTGTCAAGAACAGGTACCCTTTGTCAGAGATTGATGACTTGTTTGATTAGTTGAAGGAAATAGCATTGTTCTCAAAGATTGACTTTTGATCAAGATATCATCAGGTACACATCAAAGAAGAGGACATCTACAAAACCACATTCGTGCCAGGTATGGGCATTATGAGTTGGTAGTGGTTCCGTTTGGTCTTACTAATGCTCCAACTACTTTCATGTGTTTGATGATTAGTGTGTTGCATCCTTATCTGGACAAGTTTTTGATAGTATTCATTTATTGACACATTGATATAATCTATGAATGAGGAAGAGCATGCAGAGCACCTATCAACAATGTTAAGATTGTTGAGAGAGCATCAATTGTATGTCAAGCTTAGTAAATGCAGTTTCTTTCATACATAGGTTCATGACCTGAGACATGTTGTTTGCAAGGAAGGCATAATAGTGGATTTGGAAAATATCAAAGCTATCATGGAGTGGGTAACTCCAAGGAATGTAGATGAGGTCATATCATTCATGGGACTAGTAGGTTACTACAAGTGGTTCATCAGGAACTTCTCACAGATTGCCTATCCTAGTACATATTTGCAGCAAAAAGGAAAGAAGTTTGAATGGATTGAGGAGTGTTCAACTATTTTTGAGCAGTTGAAGCATTTTCTTACAAATGCTTTAGTCTTGAAGATTGCAAACGTTGACAAGGATTTCCTGGTATGTGCAGATACTTGCAATAGAGGACTTGGTGGAGTCTTTATTCAGGAAGGACATGTGGTATGTTATGAGTCAAGTGTTGGCATTATGATGCATGTGTTGTACTTGATGGAAACCCACTTATAGCTGAATAATTATATGGCAACTAGATTAATCTACAAGACAGATCAGAGGTGACAGAATGATGGAACAGAGACGAATATACAGGTCAGAGGCGATAGAATGATGGAAGAGAATAATGGTCAAAGGTTTGATACAAGGAGATTGTTAGTGTGTGTTGTCCTTGATATTTGATGAATGAACTAATTGATAAAAGTATAAACATGATGTGATAGAATGCATGGAAATTGTGTTTTCAGATGTGACAAAATTCAGGGTAGTTCAGAGAAATCAGTTCAGAAGTGACGTATGATGGAAAATCACATTATAACAGGTCAATTCAGAGGTAACAGGGCAATGGAACAGAAGAACAGGATGTTGGAACAAAGGACTACAGATCAAAATCAAGAAGTTGAAGAAAAAGGATGTTTTCAGGTATGTTAAGTTGTATATGTGGGTTCACTGTATAAAAAAGTGTGTATACACACAAGTTCACTATACAAAAAGAGTGTATACACACAAGTTCACCGTACAAAAAGAACATATACGTATGCACACACTTTCACAACAAGAAAAGCGCGTTTGGGATGAAAAATTAAGTAAATGAAGGTGAAAGAATACCAAGGGTCAATACCATGGTATTAACCCACAATATTGAGCAGAGTAACGGTTATTTGATCCCATCTAAGAATACCACTGGTTCAAAGTGTTGTTTTGGTCCTAGGTATTGAGAAAGGCTAAAACTATATAAGGAGGAGAAGATCAAAAGTCCCATCTAAGAATACCACAAGTTATAAGTGTTGTTTTGGTCCTAAGTATTGAGAAAGGCTAAAAATATATAAGAAGGAGAAGATCAAAGGGCTGAGAGCACAAGTAATGAATAATCATATGAAGTGTTAGATCAAAAGCAATTATGCATGTTATGGGTTTCTGATGCTTTGCTTGATCTGGACTTAGTATGCACCTGAGTGTTTGATAATGGATGAGATTTAACGATGGATCATGACCATAATGACTTATCATTATGAGATCTGATAATGGATAGGTTAGATCCGAGTGATAACAAATGTTTTTTGCTTTAAATTCTATGATATGGGTATATCTGAAGACTAGAATAGCTATCAAGTTATAAGTTTCTATCTGTATGCTGGTTCACCTTGGTGAAGGCATATATATAGGCTAGTTCAACACTTCCAAGTAGCGTATGCAAAAGAAAAGCCTATTGTTTAGAGATGACTGATCTATCTGATTAGTGCTACTGGTTTACTGCTATCTGTCAATGATGTCTTCTTAAATCGGAAAGTAGAACTGAATGCATAAGGAGATTGAGTCTGATTGATTGATTGAATAAGTGAGAAGGGTGATCTTTGCTACTGTTTATTTAGATATCTATAATTTGACAGTAGATCTTCAAATTGTTACAGGTTGGTACAGTTTTGATTTAGAGGTTTTTATGATTCAGTAATTTTGGAGGTATACAAAGGTTTTGTTAAAGGAAGTAGCTTATACATGCATGTTGGGTTCACTAAAGTAGCGTATACATTATGACACATGATTTTTTAGGTTACAGTTGGTTTTGATTGTTGATGCAATGTTCTGGGGTAAGATCTGTGTTCTGGTTACAGTGATCTGACTGTTCACATTGATTGGTTGAATTTTGATTATGTATCGGTTGATTGGGTTTTAAAGTGAATGGTTGATTCAGTTGTGTCAGAGGTTCATTGTTTGTTTGATTCAGTGTGTCAGAGGTTTCAGTGATTGATTGATTCAGTTGTGGTTGATTTAGAGATTGATGATTGTGTTTCAATTATATCAGAGATTGATGATTGGGTTTCAGTGGTCGGTTGATGCAGATGTATTTTTTGATTGTATTGCAATGGTGATTGATTTTGAGCCTCATTGTTACTAATGGGCCCAATATGGAAATTTGATGAAATGTGGCCTTCATATTGTGTTTTTGTGTACCAGGAGTATCCAGTCTGAAAATTTATGAAACATGTTCCCTGGAGGATACTGAGGGTTAGAGCCTTCAGTGAGGAAGTCGAAGCTTCTTGCTAGTAGTGGCTAGTGATTTGATCAGGGGGTTAAAGCTCCCTTGCAATAGCATATGGAGAACGAGTGAAGGTTGTAGCCTTCTGTAGGCTAGCGCCTATGTAATCGTAAAAATATCGGCTAGTACAAGAGCTAGGGAGTTGTCGCTCCCTTCTAATAGAAGCTGGAGAATGAGAGAAGGTTGTAGCCTTCTGTAGGTGGGTGCCTGAGTACTCATATGAGTCTACACCAGTACAAGATTGTAAGCAGATTATTCTTTATATTAAAAGAAGACAAAGACAACAACAACAGGTGGTTTTTCTCCCGCATTAGGTTTCCACCTTAAATCTTGGTGTTTATGTGTGTTTCTTATGTGTCATGGTTTATTATATTATTACTGCACATGGTTACTGTTTAATGTTTAATAAAGTACATGCACTGATTAAAGATCAACATATGATGAATTAAATGAATCATAAGTTCATTGGATATACGCTGGTTGCCTTAGGAACAATTACGTGCACACATGAGTTCCCTTCACTGAAGTAGCGTATATAAATCTGATTATGGAAATGAAAAATTTATTGATTTGTAAATACTGATTCAACCCCCCCTCCCCCTAGTATTATTTCCAACAATTGGTATCAGAGCGGGGTCCTTTGGTAGAAGCTTGATCGCTTGAAGGAGATCTGTAGTAACAGTGGGAAAGAAGCAAAGGAATAAAGGACCTCAAGACAAGAAGACATCTCAAAGGAACTGTGACATTGGGAGAGACGATTGGCCATTATGTGGAAGCAACTCTTCAGATTCAGAATCACCTCAGAATGAAGATGAACAAGAAAAAGAATTATCACGTACAAATTTGTTGTCCTCTGGTGATACATTCTCTGTTCATTTGAAGATAATGAATGTGACAGCGGAATAACTGAATATGTTCTTATGGGTGAAAGATAAAGAAATCAAATAGAGGCAGAATTTAAAAAGATCACAAACATAATTAGACATAAAAAAGATCTAATTGATAAAAGGGAATGTGCCTACAAAGAAGAAGTTACCAGGTTAAAAGCTCAGTTGGAGGAAGGAAACAAAATAAAGAAACAATTCAAAGAAAAGGAAGATCAAATTCAAAGGCTGTAGGATGAAGTGACATCATTAAGAAATGAAGTGAATGAAAATGACACAACAACCAAGGAAATTATAGAAAGAACAAGTTACTGTAATGGTCTTGAAGCTGTGGCCGTCTCTCTAAAAGAAGATCTTAAAAATTCAAATAAGCAGAATGAAGAACTACTTCAAGAATTTGAAGAACAAGAAAATGAAGTTCTCAAATTAGGGAAACAAGTGGAAGAAGCAAGAAAAGTTGAAGAAATCATGAAAAAGTAGGAAGAGCAATATTAGGTTGAGGTGAATATCCTAAAAGGTAAATTAGAAGAAAAAGAGAAACTTTTACGATTTCAAGATAGTGCTAAGATTTTGGATGATATTCTTAGTAGTCAAAAGCCTCCTGCCATCAAATCTGGTCTTGGTTTTCATGAAATTGTTAAAGGTGAATCTAGCTTACAAAATGAAGCAAGGAAATCTAGTGCAAAATCTGAAATGCTCAACAAGGAGATAAGAGGTCAATCCCATCAACAACCAAGGAAAGAAAGTCTTCAAATAAACTCATTTACTCCTAACCATGGAAGTGTTAATCCATTCTTTCCTCTGATGAATAATGTTGAATGTTTTATATGTCATAATTTTGGACATGTTGCAGAAAGATGCAGAAGTAGAATGGTTCAAGCTAATAATCGTCACACAGAAAGATCATCAACTTCCAAGTACTTTAAGTTATATTGTTTTTCTTGCAATATGTTTGGTCACAAAGCCTTTGATTACTTTAGAAGGAATATGAAACACATAAGATGCTATGCTTGTAACAAGTTTGGGGCATATAGCAAAAGAATGCAGGAACAAATTCCGGCCAACATACTAAAAGGAGCAAACATCATCACACTCCAAGGTGTGGAAGAAGAAGGAATTACAGTCAGAAAAATGTGGCATAACTCAATATACAGACAGAACATACTCAAGAGGAACTAAAAGTATGAAATTTCAGTGTTCCAATTCTCATATGCAGTTATCATGAATACAAGTTGTGGATATACACGAGTTAGAAGCTGCACAATCGCGTATATGTTGGTTTGATGTAGAAGCAGTAAGCCAGACTCAGGAAAAGGGGTCTAATATGGTTCAGTCAATTATCAATTAGCCTTTCTATTCTGATTGATGATGATTGCAGTCTTTTGATGATATGTAGAAGTGATTTTGACCCTCATAAGTTGTTGATGACTTGGTGTATAACTAGTTGATGATCATGCCTTGATGATCCTTACTGATATATGCAATGATCATATCTGATAGTGGATAGTTGGCACAGGTTCAGGGGGAGAATATGTTATGATTCTAATAATGCATTGTTGGCAATGTTTAGAAGTCTTTGGTACTTATGTTGTTGAAGTGTTTAAATGATACATCATGCTACGCTGCAGTCATGAGTTGCCTATGATGAAATCTCACATGATACTTATATTTCTTGAGCCACATAGTTGTTATTCAAATAAGATTTATGGATGATTGTGCATGACCATTTTGATGATGCATACAGTACATATGGTATGTTTCTTACATGGTGATCCTCACAAGGACAAGGAGAATAACAAAGCTTGAGTACACAACTTCATTATTTGATAAGTGTCATTTATTTTATGCTGCTGTCATCATGCCTTCAAAGATGCATAAACTTCTTATGGTGCAGTTATGGATGAGGATTCCTATACTTCTTTGCTCTCACATGGTTGAGGATTGCTATTGTTGACGGTATCAAGAAAACTTGACAAATGACTATGAGCTCATGGTTTTCTAGATACATATTGCTATCTCTTTGATGGATACACATTATGTTGGATACATGGATGATTACGTAAGTTGCATATTGATAAATATTGGTGGTTGGCTAAGAGAATGTTGTTATTGCAGGTCTCGTTAAGACATAGCTATTTGAAGACATGGATATTCAGAGACATGTCTTATAAAGATGATGACTTCTTACTTTATGATGATAGGTTTGATACTCACATATGTTGATTATCATGGTTGATGCTTATGAGATGTGGGATGTTCTCTAGTGATGATAAATGGTTGATATATTGAGGGTTCTTGTGGAAAGATCATGCAGTTCTTGATGATGATGTTATGATCATAGATGATGACTATGGTGTTTTCACTTACATATGATACGATGTGAATGATTTTGTTTTACTACTTGGAGATATGACATATTCTTAGTTGATTGACGAAAGGTTATGCTAAGGCTCTTTCTACTAAGGAAACAAAGCAAGTTGATCTTGATGAGATCGAGAGGATGAGTTGATATCTATATGCGACATACTTTGTCATAGGTTGATGATATTTACATTGTCATACCTTGGGAACTGATGATGGACATATACAAGTTGTTGGTCTCGATGTTGCTGACATATGCTTATGGTGCAAATCATATATGGTGTATGATAGTTGATGATGACTATCATGGTCTTGTTTAGATATTTGGTCCTTGTTATAAATGTCATGTATATCATTTGATGTAAAGGTCATGTAAAGACCTTTTTTTTCCAAGGAAAAAAGCGGTAACCTTTTATTAATGAATTAATGAAAAGTTACACTAGCAGATGCAATGAAGCATTCAGTATGTTGCCACATGGGCTCGCAGTGTTAGGAAACTAACGTGCACAAAGAATAAAAAGGAGAAGAGAAGAAGAGAAAGAAAGAAGGGGTAAAAAAGCCTGACTTCCGGCAGTGAGTAAAACTCACGCTTCAGGTTTTTCGCCCCTTTTTCTTTTCAACCTTGCGCCACTCTCCCACAGTGGGCTCGGTCGAAACAAGGACTAACTGTGTTGTTACATTCTGCTGCCCTGTTTCTTTGTCTGAATCTGAAGTATCTGAGTGATGCTACCGTTTGATGCCTCCCATGCTCTGATCCACGCTTGTCATTTCCGCCTGATTTTGCTGGGTCTCTGCCTGAATTGAGTGTGGCTGTAGATCCTTGTTGACTGCTGTATTTTCTTTCTGGTTTTCTATTTCAACCTCCTCTATGGTGGTATCGTCCTCCTCTGCTTCTGTTTCTTCGTCTTCTGATACTGTGGGGGCTTTCTTTTCCGCGGTTTTCTTCTTCGTGACTTTATCTATGTTCTGCCATCCTTTGTGCTTCCTTTGTTGTGGCTTGCTCTTGTTACGGCTTTTGCATGCATTGAACAGATGTCCTGTTTGTTGACATCCCCTACATCTGAATGCTGTATTTTCATAGTCCAAAGGTTGTTTCCATTGAGTATTGTAGGTCATGTAAAGACCTATGATGTAATAATTGTCATATTCAGTCATGTATGGACTTTTAAGATAATGTCAAATATGTAATCCCACTTGGTTGAGTGGTTGAGTCATCTGGTGTATCCCCACTTGGTTGGGTGATTGATGTATGTATGAGTCTTTGGTGATAGGAAGGCCATACTCACATTGTTGAGTTATAGAGTCATGTTATTCTTTTGGAAAATATTTTTGCAAACTATGCATGTGATCAGGGGGAGCATGGACGGTATAGTGCATCTCAACATGTACAAAAGGGGAGTTTAATCAGAGAATTCAGCATGTTCCTAAGGGGAACATGATCAATGTTCATATTCAGCTGTTTAGATATGGAAGTCTTCATTTAACATTGGTTAGTCAACCCTTTTCCCTTGATGTCAAAGAGGGAGAGTAGCTTGGTGTTTGGAGAGTTGTGTTTTAGCTTGATGTTCATAACAACTTGGTGTTATTTACAGGTTGTGGTGACCAAACACCAAAGTAGTTGCTATCAAGTCCAAAGGGGGATATTGTTGGCATTATGATGCATGTGTTATACTTGATGGCAACCCACTTGTAGCAGAACAATTATATGGCAACTAGATGTATCTACAAGACAGATCAGAGGTGACAGAATGATGGAACATAGATGAATCTACAGGTCAGAGGTGACAGAATGATGGAAGAGAATAATGGTAAAAGGTTTGATACAGGGAGATTGTTAGTGTGTGTTGTCCTTGATATTTGATGAATGAACTAATTGATAAAGGTATAAACAGGATGTGATAGAATGCATGGAAGTTGTGTTTTCAGATGTGACAAAATTAAATCACATTATAACAGGTCAATTCAGAGGTAACAGGGAAATGGTAGAAGAATAGGATGTTGGAATAAAGGACTACAGATCAAAATCAAGAAGTTGAAGAAAAAGGATGTTTTCAGGTATGTTAAGTTGTATAAGCAGGTTCATTGTACAAAAATAACATATACACGCAGGTTCATTGTACAAAAAGAGTGTATACGTATGCACGCACTTTCACAAGAGGAAAAGCGCGTATGCGATGAAAAATTAAGGAAATTAAGGTGAAAGAATACGAAGGGTCAATACCATGGTATTAACCCACAATATTGAGTGGAGTAACGGTTATTTGATCCCATCTAAGAATACCACAAGTTCTAAGTGTTGTTTTGGTCCTAGATATTGAGAAAGGCTAAAACTATATAAGGAGGAGAAGATCAAAGGGCTAAGAGCACAAGTAATGAACAATAATATGAAGTGTTAGATAAAAAGCAATTATGCATGTTATGGGTTTATGATGTTTTACTTGATATGGACTAAGTATGCACCTGAGTGTTTGATGATGGATGAGATTTAACGATGGATCATGATCATAATGACTTATCATTATGAGATTTGATAATGGATAGGTTAGATTTGAGTGTTAACAAATGTTTTGTGCTTTAAATGCTATGATATGGGTATATCCGAAGACTAGAATAGCTGCGAAGTTATAAGTTTTTATCTGTAGATTTGTATGCTGGTTTCTTCTTGGTGAAGGCTTGTGTACACATTGGTTCGGCACTTCCAAGTACTGTATGCAAAAGAAAATCTTGTTGTTCAGTGATGATTGATCGATATGATCAGTGCTACTGTTTTGCTGCTGTCTGTCAATGATGTCTTCTTAGATCTAAATGCAGAACTGAATGCATAAGGAGATTGAGTCTGATTGATTGATTGATTAAGTGAGAAGGGTGATCTTTGATGCTGTCTATTTAGATATCTATAATTTGAGAGTAGATCTTTAGATTGTTACTGGTTGGTACAGTTTTGATTCATAGTTTTTTATGATTAAGTAATTTTGGAGGTATACACAGGTTTTGGTAAAGGAAGTACCGTATACATGCAAGTTGGGTTCACTAAAGTAGCATATACATTATGACACATGATTTTTGAGGTTACAACTGGTTCTAGTTGTTGATGCAATGTTATGGTGTCAGATCTGTGTTCTGGTTACATCGAGTTGACTATTATAATTGATTGGTTCAATTTTGATTTAGTATTGGTTGATTGGGTTTTAAAGTGAATGGTTGATTCAATTGTGTCAGAGGTTCAGTGTTTGTTTGATTTAGTGTGTCAAAGGTTTCAGTGATTGATTTAGTTGTGGTTGATTTAAAGATTGATGATTGGGTTTCAGTGATTGGTTGATGCAGATGTATTTGTTGATTACATTGCAGTGGTGATTGATTTTGAGCTTCATTGTTACTAATGGGTCTAGTATGGAAATTTGATGAAACATGGCCTTCATATTGTGTTGTTGTGTATGAGGAGTATCTAGTATGAAAATTTATGAAACATGGTCCCTGGAGGATACTTATGGTTAGAGCCTTCAGTGAGGAAGTCGAAGCTTCCTGCCAGTAGTGGCTGTTGATTTGTTCAGGGGGTTGGAGCCCCCTTCCAATAGCAGCTAGAGAATGAGTGAAGGTTGTAGCCTTCTGTAGGACGGCGCCTACGTACTAGTAAACATATCGTCTAGTACAAGAGCTAGGGGGTTGTAGATCCCTTCCAGTAGAAGCTGGAGAATGAGAGAAGGTTGTAGCCTTTTGCAGGTGGGTGCCTGCGTACTAGTATGAGTCTGCACCAGTACAAGATTGTAAACATATTATTATTTATATTAAAAGAAGACATAGACAACATCAACAAGTGGTTTTTCTCCCGCATTGGGTTTCCACCTTAAATCTTGGTGTTCATATGTGTTTCTTATGTGTGATGGTTTATTCTATTATTACTGCACATGGTTACCGTTTAATATTTAATAAAGTATTGATGCACTGATTAAAGATCAACATATGATGAATTAACTTAATCATAAGTTCATTGGATATACACTGGTTGCCTTAAGAACAGTTGCGTGCACATGCGAGTTCCCTTCACTGAAGTAGCGTATATAAATATGATTATGGAAATGAAAAAGTTATTGATTTGTAAATACTGATTCACCCCCCATCCCCACCCCCCTCTCAGTATTATTTCCAACATCAAGGAATTTGAATGAGCATGAACATAACTATGCGACGCATGATCTTGAGTTGGCAGCCATCATTCATGCCTTAAAGACGTGGAGACATTATCTTCTTGTTAAGAGGCTTATTCAAATGAGTGATCATAGAGGACAGAGCTACTTGTTTGACCAATCTAATCTGAATTCCATGCAAGCTAGATGGTTGGCTACTCTCAGTGAGTTTGACTTCAAGATCAGGTATGTTGAGGGAAAAGAGAATAGGGTTCTAGATGCTCTTAGTAGAAGAGTGCAGGTGAATCCCATTACAATAGTGAGTTCTTATGGGACATACTTAGAGGAGCGAACCTTGCAGGCATGACAACATGATGACAGGTATCAACAATTAAGGCATAGGTTATAACAACAGGGTGAAGGTGATAGGAATGAGGAGTATCACCTCACAACAGATGGCTTAGTTAGATTCAGGAACATAATTTATGTACCATGACAGTGAGCTCAAGAAGCCTAATATAAGGGAGTTTCATGGTAAGTCATATTCAGTTCACCTGGGATATTAGAAGACGTTGACGACAATTAAGAAATTCTATCATTGGCCAAATTTGAAGAAATAGGTGGTTGAGTCTGTTGCGAGATGTTTGGATTTTCAACAGGTAAAAGCAGAGTGTAAGAATACAGGTGGTTTATTACAATCGATTATGATTCCATAGTGAAAATGGGAGGCCATTTCCATGGACTTGATTATAGTTTTTTTGAGGGCATCAAAGCAACATGATTCCATCATGGTTGTGGTTGACAATTTAAGTAAGGTAGTGCACTTCATTGCACTTAATTCTATGAATTCAGTTAGTGAGGTAGCTCAGATGTTCATCAAAGAGATAGTGAGGTTGCATGGTGTTCCTAATAAGATCATGTCAGATAAAGATGCCAAGTTCAATTCCAGGTTTTGGAAAGAGTTGTTTGCATGTTTGGGGACATAGTTGGCTTTTTGTACAACTCATCATATTCAGACATATGGACAGAGAAAAAGGGTCAACAGGACTCTTGAAGACATGTTGAGGATGTATGTCATGTGTCAACATTGGAAGTGGGAAGAGTATCTTCCACTGACACATTTTATGAATAATAATAGGTATCAAGAATCCTTGAAGATGAGTCTATTTGAGGTTCTTTACGGGCGGAGTTATAATACTCCTATCAACTGGAGTGATCCAGTGAACAAGGTGTTGATTAGACTGAGCATGTTGGTAGAGATGGAACATGAAATGTAGGTTATTAAGAGGAATTTGAAGGTGACACAAGACATGCATAAGAGTTACGCAAATCAACACAACTTAAGGAGTTTCAGGTTGGAGAGCATGTGTACTTGCGCATGAAGCCGAAGAGGAGCTCCTTGAGGATTGGGTCATGTGCCAAGATGACACCTCAATATTCCAGGCCTTTTCAAATCCTTGAGAGGATTGGACCAATGGCCTATAGACTTGCAATGTCTTCGACAGTGAAAGTCCATGATGTTTTCCATGCTTCATTTCTTAAGAGATGTGTATAGGATGTTGATCATGTGATTGACTAGTCTATATTGTAGGTGGAAACAAAGGGAGAATTCTAGTTAGAACCACAACGCATATTGCAGTGAAAACAATTGATGCTTTGGAACCGAGAAATTTAAAGTTCAGTGGAAGCACTTTGGGCCAAATGAAGCTACATGGGAGATGATGGATCAAATAAGGGCTTTGTATCCTTCATTATTTGTTGGGTCAAGTAAATGAGTTTTGATATATGTATGTATATATGTGTATGGTTGTTGATATCACAATGAGTTGTGTTATAAAGCTCCAATAAGCAGTATGTTTATTTTGTTTTCAATGAGATGTCATTGTAAATATTGTATCGAGCTATGTTATAAACATCCATAGGCAATATGTTTTGTTTTCAATGGTTTGTTGGTCATAGGTGTCATATAACACTAAAAACAATGTTCCCCTAAAGGGGAGGGGTTTGTAACAACCTCGAGTTAAAATTTTTGTAATAAAGGTTAATAAAGGAAAAATAAGACCAAGGTCATGGGACATGTATTCTAAGCTGAATTTTGGCAAAACACTAGAGTGGGAAAAACACTATAGTGGGCATAACTTTTATTTTATTAATGGCTATGGAAACTTGGAAAGGCAAAGAGATAATAATTGGCATTTATTTACGAGAAATAAAGGAAAACATGAGAAAAGGAAGGTGAAGAGACACAAATTTGCATGAGAAGGAAAATTAAGGAAAATGAAGAAAATAGAGACATCAATAGTTAAAAGGCTTCAGAGAACGAATTCATAGCTTTTGTCAGTTTTAGTCAAGTGAGAAAGAGAGAGGTAGAGCACCAAGAGGATAAAGCAAGCAAGTGAGCAAAGGAAGGAAAAGGAAAGAAAAGGAAAAGCAAGGGAAAAGCAAAGGAAGTAAGGAGAAGGTTGGATCAACAACTTTAACAGGAAGATTTTGCAGGTAATAGGTTAGATGTGTGATTTCCTAGTTGAGGTGTGAATGTGTAACAACCCTGGTAAAAAATCCATGTAATAAAGTTAATAAAGGCAAAATAATAACCAATGTCATGGGACATGTATTCCAAGCTGAATGTTGGGAAAAAACATAAGTGATGGGGATCACTTGTGATTAATTAATAGCTATGGAAATTAGCAAAGGAAATGGCAAAGGCTTTGGAAAGGCAAAGTGGCATTAATTGGCATTTTAGTTATGAAAATAATGGAAATTAGGAGAAAAGGGAGGTGAAAGGTCAGAAGTTGCATGTGAGGAGGAAAAATAATGGACAATTGAAGAAACTAGAGGCCTCATTAATAAAAAGGCTTACGAGGATCAATTTGTAGCTTTTTGTCAGTTTAGTTTTGGAGCTCTCATTTTCTACTATCTCTCTCATACTCTTGGACACTTAGAGCTTTCTTGGAGCACTCTTGGAGGGGTGTAGCATACTTGGGATTTGGAGAAATAAGGCACAGGAATAACATGAAAGCACAAGAGGACATCAAGATCAACAACTACAATGGGTTTTTCTTGCAGGTACCAAGTTGCATGTATGATTTCCTTGCTAGTTTTGCATGCATGTGGTTTCTTGGTCATGATTTTTCAATGACATGGATGATTTCCTGGATTGATAGTGGTTTTTCCCACCCTTTCCATTTCCTGGGTAATCATGGTGTTGTGGGTTTCTTTCCTTTTTCTTTCTGGTTGGTTCTCATGTTCCTTTGGCCGTGGGTTGAGTTTCTAGTTCTTGGAGCCTTGGTTGGACAAATGCTTCAGAAACTTTGTAACAACTTGGGTTGAGTTACTAGTCATGGAAGCCTTGGTTGGAATAATGCTCTAGAGCCCTTGGCGGGTTGAGTTACTACTCTTGGAAGCCCTAGTTGAACAAACAGTCTGGAGCTCGGCAGCAGCTGTGGGTTGAGTTACTGGTCCTAGAAGCCTTGGTTGGAACAAACGCTCTAGAGCCCTAGACAACTTGTGTAGTGACTGATCTGGTGATGGTTAGTGATGTTTGACCGTGAGTTGGAACCTGTTATGAATTAAAAATACATAACTCTCTCTCTCTCTATATATATATATGTATGTATGTATGTATATATACATACATACATATATATATGTGTGTGTATGTATATACATACATACATACATATATATATGTGTGTATGTATATATATACATACATATATATGTGTGTATGTATATATATATATTTTTTATGACAGTAAATAAATAAATAAATATTATTTATTTAATAAATTAGCAAATAAATTAAATTAAGATAAGACACTCAATTAGTTTTGAATAGACACTAGTTCAAAGGATGTGTCTTTTTAGGCTCGTGGCGAGTCAATTCCTATAAAAGGAGAATCCTCCTAGCCTTGTAAAAATATTGTTTATATACAAATGTATATCTCATTTGCAAGTATAAGAGAATAGAACAATCATATGTTCTAATGATATCAAAGCGTCATCGGTCCTGTGATTATTATGTTGTCCTAGTCATTGTGACCCTCATTGTGTGACAGTTAGAGCGTGGTTGTCGCCTCATGTTCCTTACCTAGTCGTTGTTCAAAACACCCTTGCCACATATGCCCTATCAATAGTCGATGTTTGCCTCGACCCACTGTTTTATCGGCTTACTCGGGCACATGTCCACTTACAGACCCATTGGTGTTTATAGACACATTCCCACACATGTCTGCTTATAGATCCTGGTTCCAGTCGACGCATTAGCATGCCTGTCTCCCCAATTGACCCGACATGCCATTCTTCCTATCTCTTGACATCCCTTGTCCCCATCAAAAGTCATGTTCCATGTCAATCGTCCACCCATCGCGTCATTTGACCTCTCGCCGACCTTCAGGAGTCACGTTTCCGCTGAATTGTCAGGAGTCACATTTTCTTGCTTTCATTGCTTTGAGCCATACATTAAATAACTATATAATATAGTTCTAAAAAACTTTAGGTTATTAATTTAAATTGTTATAATTATAATTTTTAATATAAAGTTTTTTTTTCCCCTGGGAAAAAGTCGTAATTTCTATTAGAGATAAGAAATTACATTTTGTATATGCCGAAGCATTCATATATAGGCGGCAAGGCCTATCGAGTTCATAGTCCATAGGACTAGTTCAGATCAAAATTTGCTGTCAAAAAATCTCCACGCAGGGAGCAGTACATCAAAATTGTGTGCAGTAGGATAAACCGTGCTCTACGCAGAGAGCCATATATATACTGAAGATGTTCAAAAATGTGATAACTGTAAACAAAACATATATACATATGTATATGTACAAATATAACAGTAAATATGCTGTGATGGGCACTATTCCCCAGCTGCCATATGATCATCAAACGGACGGTGGTAGTCCTGGTAGAATTGACCATCAAGCTCCTCCTGAATTAACCACTGATCTCCTTGCCTGAGCGCAGCCTCTTTGGAAAGGTGATCCGCAATGGTGTTCTGTTCCCTGTAGATATGAATACATGTAAATGATTCAAAAGAGGTAGTCAGCCTTCTTGCCTCGTCCAATATATGTCTTAAAGTGAAAGTATGACATTGTGAAGTATTATTCAGCCAGCAACATACAATTTTAGAATCACCAAATAATTGTAAATGTCTGCACTGTTTTTGTACGGCAAATTGTATGATGTGTTTGGCTGCACATAGTTCTGCAAAATTATTAGTGCCTCTACCTAGATTTATTTGCAGTTTGTAGCAATGAGAATCAGAGACACGTAATACAACACCCCCACCACAACCGGTTTCTTGGGCAGAGCCGTCAAAGAAAGCCCATGGTTTGGATTTGTCAATGTTCAGTTGTTTGAGGATGCGAACCGGGGCAGAGGAATCCTCTTCAGGTATAATGTTATAATCAGCAATAGTATTTAGAAGGATGGATGGCCAATGGGGGGCATGATGATCAAAAATCGCCTTGTTCCGGGCTATCCAGATAGCCCAGCATACAAGGAGAGGGATATTGCGCGATTTCCTGAGTGATGCTGGTACCATGTTTCCCATGCTTCGAATATGGTATCGCCTTGCCAATTTCTCAAATTCGGGAGGTGACTAATGAGTGAGTTCCAGAACTGTAATGTGACATTACATTTCAGGAAAAGGTGAACTGTGCTTTCCTCCTCCGCAAGATAGAGATGACAGCGGAACGGTCCGTAAAAGGATCGCTTCATCAGGTTGGAACCCGTGGGGATTTTATCAAATAGAATGTTCCACATGAGCAGGCATGTACGCGGAGCTGATTTGAGTTTCCATAGCGCCTTCCAGGTGGGATGTATATTAGGAGGTCTAATAGGATCGATGAGCGTCATGTATCCCAGCTTAGGAGAGTATGCACCATTCTTGGCAAAGGCCCATATGATTTCATCAGGTCCCTCTGTGAGTCTGATATGGGCATGTGAAAGTGCATCAGTATATTCAGTCCATGCAGTGTGCCATTGTGCCGGGATCTCCAGATTGTTAGCATTGAGCCAAGCCTGGTGCAGAAATGTAGAGTTTTCAGGGTCTCCTATATGAGCAATATGGGTGATGCCCCTGTCATTGAGATGACCGATGAGGTCAATAGGCAATCTGTGAGCATTCCCACATCCCACCCATGGGTCCTGCCCAATATGGACAGAGTTGCCCTCCCAAATTCGCCAAGTTAATCCTTCTCTCAGAAGTGGAATGGTGTTTATGACTGCTTTCCATATGCTGGACACATTATGAGTGTTCGGTTGGGAGCAGAACCAGTCAAGCACGTTCAGGGGTTTGATGTATTTTGCATATGCCACCCTTTTCCACAAGCTTTCCGAGGTGAGGAGCTGCCATCCTAGTTTAGCCGCCAGCGCCTTCGAAAATAAATCAAGCTTTTTAATGCCCCAGCCTCCCCAGGATTTAGGCTTGGCTATTGTGTCCCATTTGACCCATGCAAAGAGTCTGCCTGACTTCTGACCTGCCCACAAAAATCTACTGCAAATGTGTTGTAATCTATAGAGAATGCCTTTGGGAATCCAGGTGAGGGCCATCTAGTATACTGGAGTGGCTTCAATGACAGCTTTGATAAGAATCAGTCTTCCAGCTCTGGAGAGGTATCGATGGTACCAAACCTGGAGTCTCTTTTCCACTTTGGTGATGAGCCATAGCCAATCCACTATTTTATAACCATTTGGCTTCAATCTGAAGCCAAGGTATTTTATGCCATCAGCCAGGGATAATGAGATGTAGGGAAACCGCTGTAAGGCAAATGCCGATTCATGGACAGTGCATCCGACAGTGGTGATAGTTGATTTCTGTTCATTTATCTTCATACCAGTGGCCTGTTGGAATAGATGCATGGCGTTTTGCAGTGTAGTGGTGTCCCCAATGCTACCGTTTAAGAATATCAAGACATCGTCAACAAATAGGAGATGAGTGAGAAAGAATTCATCAGCTATCTTAATGCCGGTTAATTGATGTCTATCTCGTGAAGATGAGAGTAATCTACTGAGGCCTTCCATAATAAGTAAGAAAAGTAACGGTGAGAGAGGACATCCCTGTCTAAGCCCTCGTTCTGCAGTGAAAAAAGTGGTAGCTTCGCCATTTAGAAGGACACTGTAGTTGACATCCGTGATGCAACTCATCGTCCATTTGATGTAGTTGTAAGGAAACCCCAAATGGGTGAGCAACAGATGCAGATATAGCCAATTTGTTCTATCGAAGGCCTTAGAGAGGTCAACTTTTAAGATCATACCTTTTTGCTTCTTTACATGAAGGGTATGTAGTAATTCCTGTGCAGATGCAATTGCCTCATGTATCTGCCTGTGATGGAGGAAGGAAAATTGTTCCGAGGATATCTGTTGTGATAAGATGGGCTTGAGGCGATTTGCAATAGTCTTAGCGATGATTTTGTAGAGGCAGTTACACAGTGAGATGGGGCGGAAGTCATCGAAAGATAAGGGGGCATTAGATTTGGGGATTAATGCAATGAAGGTCGATTTAATGGCCGAGGAAATTCTACCTCTTCTTCTACTGTCCTCCACAATCTGTAGAAGATCATTGCCCAGTATATCAAAAAAAGCAAGGTAGAACTCAATCGTCCAACCATCAGGTCCAGGGCTTTTATCCTTCTTAAACCATTTAAGCGTAGCTTCCAGCTCTGCCATAGTCACTTCTTTCATGAGTTCTTCTGAGTCTTCTTGATCCATGAATCTGGGAAAGAGTTCTATGATCCTCATAATTTCTAATATATTGACATCAGCCGGGGCCTTGTAGATGCCCCGAAAGTGGGCTATTGCCAGTCTGGCAAGGTTCTTCTGAGAAGTGACCTTTTGTCCATGCTCATCCATAAGTTCCCAGATAGTATTGATCGCTTTCCTGCCATTTGCAAACTTATGATAGAATTTAGCGTTTGCATCACCTTCCAAGAGCCAGGTGGCTCTGCTTCTGAGCCTCCAAATTTCCTCTCTTTCTTTCAGAATCTGAGAGTGTCTGGTAATGAGAGTGGTGTATTCCTCTTTATTTTCCAATGAGGGATAGGTTCTAGTGGACAGTTCTTCAAATTCAGCAATGGCCTTTTCAGCTTCTTCTAAAGTCTGGTTATCCTGGATACGCTTATGATGGGCCCAGTTCTTAGTGAGCTGTTTGAGTTCTGTGAGTTTCCTGACAAATCCCACCGAGATATCCTCATCGTCCCGGATGGGGTTAGTATTCCAATAATTTTGGACCAGTAGTATAAATGAAGGGTCCACGAGCCAAGAGGCATTGAACTTGAAAGGACTTTTAATCTTCTGGGAGGATTTCTCGGCTTCAAGGAAGATAGGTCGATGGTCTGATATGCCCCCAGATCCAACCCATTGACGGGTACGGGCCAAGACGTTGTATAGGGGTTCCTTAACAAGAAACCGATCGAGTCTTCTGGCAAGACTTTGTTCGCCATTCCTATTATTGGACCATGTGTATTATAGTCTTGCAGATGGTATGTCAATCCATTTATGATCCTCCAGTAGGCTTGTCAGGGTATCTGTTAGTGAATCAATTTGAGCATGATGCCCCCATGACTCGCTGAAGCCTAAGGAGAAATTTAAGTCTCCTCCAAGTAGAATATTGTCCGCATTGAAAATCTCAGATTCCAATAGGTTCCTCCAGAAGTTTGCACGATCTGAGCAAGGGCCATATATGTTGATAAGTCTGATGTCCCGCCCAATCTGATGGGAAATAATGTCCAGGCTGATAAAATTCCGGCCCCCAAAATAATTCCGGATTTCTGCCGATCTGTTATTAACCCCTATAGCCAAACCACCAGATCTACCAGATGCATCTAAGGCCTGGAAAGTCTAGTTAGGGAACCAGGCATGGAGGATATTGGTAAGGGGATCGGCTTGGCAGAGAGTTTCCTGTAAGAAGATGATATCAAGGGCCGATGATAGAAGAAGCCTTTTCAATGCTAGCTTTTTGGATTTGCTAGCGAACCCCCTGCAGTTGAAGGAGAGGATCTTCATGGAGGGGAGGAGGGAGGGCTGTCCTGTGCTCTAAGGGCCCCAATGATGGTTTTTTGTCGCCCGAGGGCGATTTCGGCATCAGCTGTATGACGAGATTTGGAGATACGAGAGGGTCTGCCCCTGGAATTTTTATGAGTCAGGGGGCCATTGATCATATCAAGACCCACAATATCCGGTCTCGTATCCTTGAATCGAGGGCGCAGGGAATACCGGGGATTGGCCTGATCTAGTGAGTCAGAGGTGGGAACAGGGGGTAATGTGACCTGCGAAGGAGGGATGACCGGAGATGGATGCGAGAGGGAGCATGTGATTGATGACTGAGTGGAGGGATGAAGCAGAGGTGCCGCAGATGTGGATACCGATGATGGAACAATACTCATGTATTCATGTGAATTCATATCCAATGATATACAGGAAATTGGAGATGACAATGGCGGAATCAGTGACTTACCCGTATGAGTGTCAGCGCGTTTAGGCGTCGGCTGCACAGAAGATGACGAAGGAGGAGCATGTGCAGTGGAAGTCATGGCAGGATTGGCTTCATTCGGGACGTCCCTGGTGCCCCCTTTGGTCTATGAGCGCACTGGATTCCCATTGTATTGCTCCGCATGTACATCGGCCGATGGACGAGGGTCCCGATCCTCCATATCAGGTGACCTTGATCTCCGAAGGAGTGGGCATTCCCAGAAGATGTGTCCCACCTTGTGGCACCTACGACATCGATATGGTATGCCCTCATAATCAATGGGCTACTTCCGCACTGTATCACGCCACTGAATGGTAATAGCTTCCAGCAGACCTCCCCGTGTGTCCAGGTTAACAAGAATTCAAGCATACGCCATCATGCCCGTCTGCAAGTAGGATCTGTCGTGGTCCATGTAGGTACCGATGGCATTACCAATTCACTGGAAGACATCTTCAGACCAGTAATGGAGAGGAAGCCCTGGGAGTCGAATCCAAACAGGGCCAATGCCAATTTGTTCTGTCTCAGGATCGAACAGAGGAGTCCATCTCTTAAAGAGCACAGGAGCATGATCAAAGTGCTAGAAAGATGAGAGGACCTAGTTGGTGTGGTCTGCCCGAGCGAAGCGCATGGCGAACCAGCCCCGCACGAATGTATGCACAAATGGGATTTCCGCCAAGTGATGTCCCCAAACAGCAGCAGCCCATGTCTTCAATCTCGCAGCCGTGTAGTTGCGTCCCCGAATGCGTCCAACCAGTACTCGGTCCGCGAAGTCCATAGCTTCACCCAGCCGTATATCTTCTTCCAATCTGAGAAAGACATCGCTTTCTTTTGATTTAAAACACTTGTTCCGCCGTTTAGGGTTCCGGACCGGTGGGGAATCAGGCAACCGACCGGGGAAGTGAGGTCCAGAGAGTGTCGGGTCCTGACGGAGTCCAGTAAATGTGGGATCTGAGATGGAGGGATGACCCGTGAGCGGGGGTACGGTGGTGAAGCTGCCGGAGGAGATGATGGAGGTATTCAAATAACCAGAGGAGACGCCCGAGTGAGGATTATATAAAGGCGGAGGGTTAGGACCCGAGATCTGGGGGTAGAGGCTAGGGTTAGTGCTGAGACAGCCGGAGACAAACCCTAGGGTCGTCGGGGAGTGTGGAGGAGTCGTGAACGCCGGCCAGGTCGGGGGATCGTCCGGGAGGATCACTGGATTACCCTGTAGCTGATCGGAAAAATGGTATGCAACGGGGTCGGAGGAACCAGATATATATAAACCCCTAGATGAGGATATAGGGGTCTGCCAGATGGATACCCCCTCCAAGGGGTTGGCGGAGTAATCGACGGCTTCGAGATCTTCCATCGGCAGCAGTACTCTGGATCTGAAGACACCTCGGATCGGAGAAAAACTCGGAAAAGTGACAGATACAGTAGCAGAAAATGACAGCGGTAAAAAACACTAAACCAAAGAGGAAAAGGCGAGTAACGAAACGGTCGGTTACAGATCCCGTTTAGCGCGGTAACCGGCGGATAGTTGAATAAACGGGGATGTCGGTCCAGGTTTGCAGGTGCGGAACCATGAACCCGTATGCAGCAGCGGATAGGGGAAAACCCTAACCAAATCCTTCGCGAGCAATCGAACCAGCCATCCCTCTATCAATTTTAATATAAATTTATTTAAAAATAATAATAATAAATAACTAAAATAAAATAAAATAAAATAAATTGGGTCTACTAGGAAGAAGAAGAAAAAAATGGGAAGTAATAATAACGACGATAACTAAAAAAAATTCAAGAAGAACTCGACATAATGCGAAGGCGCCTTGACAATGTTGAAAGGAAGCAAGATGATTTCGGGAAGAGTCAAGACCAAATGGAAAAGAATATCATAGCAATAGAGAACATTATGAGCCAATTTATGGGAGGAGCCAATCCACCTTTTACCCCCTCAGCTACTCAAAATCCAAAGACTCTGGAAGGCAGAATTTTTCCAGGTCATGGATTTACGTAAATGCATGAAAAGCCATGAGTATCGCATATACAGTTCGAAGGAAGTCAGTACCATACAAAGTTTCCCGATAGAGACTACCTTAAAATTAAAAGGGAATTACCTAAGTATGATGGTAAGGACCATAAAAGCGCCATTGTATGGGTAAATAAAATGAACACCATTTTCGTAGAAAATACAATAGGTGAACAGGAGAAGGTCATGATCGCATCTAAGAACGTGGAAGCGAAAGTGTATGATTGGTTCCTATGGTGGTCTAACAAATGTGCAACTCGCTCGTTCAATTGGGAATATTTAAAAAATGCCCTGCTAAAGTGGTTTCATGACGAAGAAGAGGATGATGTTTACGAAAGATTCGTTCACCTCAAACAGAAAGGATCGATAAGCGAATACACTCACAAATGGTAAGTATTAGCTATAAGGCAAAGGGGATTCTCAGACGAAGAGTTGTTAAAATTGCATCATTGTGGCCTTAAGGATTATATTCTAGAAGAATTAAAATTATATAAACCCCAAACCATTGAAGATGCTAGACATGCATCAATAATTATTGAGAAGAAATATAAACTCCTTAAAGCTCCATATGCCAGTAATGAAAGTCAAACAACTACTCCAAGGGGAAGTCAAGTAAATCGTCTTAGAAAACACTAGTCAATACATTCCATCGCCAATGCGCAATGGACGAAAACAACAGTCTAATATTGAAAGAAAAAAGGATGGAAAGTGTTGGACATGCGGAGACATATATTCCCAGGGCACAGAGGCACTACACAAAAACTTTACAACTGTGAAGTAGAACAAGAAGAAGAATCTTCATAAAATAACTCTGATGAAGAGAACAATGAAGAAAACAAGACCCCTAATCCTGATCTAGAAGAAGATATGCCACAAATTTATGTGGCAACCATCATAAGTAATTCTCAACCACAAAAACTGAAGCTTAAAGGACATATAAAGAAAAGATGTTATCATTTTCATAGGTTCTGGAAGTATGCACAACTTTATAGATGTCAATGTTGCCAAAAGACTGAACATTTTTTCCTATCCCATAGCAGATTTAAAAGTTATGGTGGTAGATGGAAAACGAATAGATGGAGTCGGAAAGTGCCATAAAGCTAAAATGCAATTGAATGAATATTTCATGGATTTGAGTTTTTATATAGTCTCTCTAGGAGGAGTAGATGCCATCTTGGGAGTATAGTGGTTGCAAACACTAGGGACGTATTTAGAAAATCACCAAAAACAATTCATTAAGTTCAAAATGAATGGGAGGAAGTATAAATTATTTGGGTTCCAAGCCCCACCTACCTAAGTCATTTCTTCTCAGAAAAGATTTTTCGCAAGGGAACCCCAGTATTCATTGCACAATGTCAACAATTAGAGTTATTATCGATGGAAGGGGTTCACCAATAGTCAGAAGTTTTGTTATGCAACCAACTCACAAAATACAAGAAAAGATAGATCAATGATTTCAAAATCAGCCTCTTTGAGGGGGAAACCTCCTTTACATTACATAAATGAACAATTCTTGGATGATCCAAATGACAATACCTCCTTCCTATATATAGGAGTCTAAGGGGTCACAATATAATCAGAGCCGACATAACAATAATAATGTAAGGGCACAACAATAACAACAGTGGGCTTTTATGGGGCATAATAATAACAATATGGGGACAACACGGACACAACAATAAAAATAAGGGGCTACAATGACAATAATAATAAGGGAATACACTAGTATTATAGGGACCTAGCATACCCCTTTCCTTCAAAAAAGTTTTGTCATCAACGCTTCAGTAGTTCTAGATGCTTCTGTATAAAATTCTCATCCTCCCATGTGGAATATTTAGCGAGTAACTTCTTCCACTTAATGTGATACTCTGAAATTGATCGATTTCGTAGCTGTCGAGTTCTTATTTCAGTGACTGCTTCAGGTTCCAATATGATTTTTCCTCCCTCATCAAGTTTTGGCAATATTGTTTGAATTTGGAGCTTGTCACCTATAACCTTCTTTAAGCATGAAACATGGAAAACTGGGTGCACTCGGGAAGATGCAGGAAGTTCCAATTTGTATGCCATAGTACCAATCTTTTGCAATACCTTGTACAAACCATAATACTTTGTTGATAATTTATTATCCTTCTTAGCTTTCTTGGGGGACATTTGTTTGTATGGGATTAGTCGTAGAAATACCTAGTCACCTACATCAAAACTTCTTTCGCTGTGATGTTGATATGCCTGTTGTTTCATTCTTTTATGTGCCAAAGTCAGGTTATCCTTTAAGAATTGGAGAACTTTTTGTTGATGTTCAATGTGATCTTACACTGCTTGAACCTTAGAATTTTCTCTTAAATATGATGTGATGGACGGTGGATGATATCCATAAAGTGCCATAAATAGGGTCATTTTTGTTGCAGTATTGAAGGAAGTGTTATACCACCATTCAGCCAGAGGCAACCAGTTGACCCATTGTGTCTGTTTATTAGATACAAAGCAATGAATATATTCTTCCAAACATTTGTTCACTATCTTAGTTTGCCCATTAGATTAACGATGATAAGATGAGCTATGAGCTAACTGAGTACCGAGACAAGAAAATAATTCAGTCCAAAAAATTCCAGTGAAAATAGGATCTCTTTCAGTTACAATAATCTTTGGGTTTCCACGTAGCTTTTGAATTGTTTCCATAAATGTAGTAGCAATTGTACTGGCTTTAAATGGATAAGATAATGCACAAAAGTGTGTATACTTAGTAAGACTATCAATTACCACCATGATGACACTCTTTCCTTCAGAATTGGGTAAACCTGTGATAAAATCCATTGAAACCTCTTCCCAACATTGACTTGGAATGGATAAAGGTTGTAATAGAATTGGGGTCTTAATTGTCTCAACTTTATTTTGTTGTCAAACCAAACATTTCACCACAATCTTTTGAATATTAGATTTAAGGCCATCCCAAAAAAATTCCTTCTTAACCTTGTGGTAAGTTTTTAAAAATCCTGAATGCCCTCCTAAGGGATAGGTGTGCAATTCCAAAAGAATCTTTTGTTTGAGTTGGGAATTATTGCAGAGGTATAAGCGATATTTGTACCATAATGAATCGTTTTTCTAGCTAAATGTATCAAATGTACTAGGATATTGCAGTAACTTTTGAATGAGTTCCCACACTTCTTCGTCATTCTTCCATTCATCCCTCGCTTCGTTTATCCAATCTGGTTGGATAATAGAAATGGCACAAAGCAATGCTTCCATATCCTCATCCTTTCTTGAGAGTGCATCTGCAACAACATTTCGATTCCCTTTTTTGTATATGATTTCAAAGTCATAACCCAACATCTTTGTGACGCATTTTTGTTGCTCTTATGAAGTTAATCTTTGTTCTAAAAGGTATTTAAGACTATCATGATCTAATTTTAGCTTGAAGTGTCTTCCCATTAGGCAAGGTCGCCATTTCCTAAGTGCATGTAGTATTGCCAACATTTCCTTCTCATAAATAGCTTTATGTAAATACTTTCCTTTGATTAGATGACTTTCAAAAGCAATGGGTCTTTCTTCGTGCATTAAAATAGTACCAATTCTATTTCCTGAGGCATCACATTCCACAATAAAGGTTTTTGTGAAGTCTGGCGTAGCTAAGACCGGTGCTTGGCACATTCCCTCTTTAATACGTTCAAAGGCTTTCGTTGCTTCTGGAGTCCAAGAAAATGCATCTTTCTTCAATAATGTTGTTAGAGGTGCTGCTATTCTCCCATAATTCTTAACAAACTTGCGATAATACCCTGTCAACCCAAAAAATCCTTGTAGATGCTTTATGGATGTGGGGATTTTCCACTCCTTACTGGCTTTAATTTTGCAAGGGTCTACCTTAACACCTTCATGAGATACAATATGACCTAAATATTCCACCTCTTGTACTCCAAAGAAACATTTGGAGGTTTTTGTATATAATTGTTTTTCCTCCAATAGTTTGGGCACTCTATCAATATGTTGAACATGATCATTCCAAGACTTTTTGTAGATTAGTATATCATCAAAAAATACTAACACAAATTTTCTAAGGAAGGGTTTGAAAATGGAATTCATCAAACCTTGAAATGTAGAAGGTGCATTGGTAAGGCCAAAAGGCATGACAAAAAATGCATAATGACTGTCATGAGATCTAAATGTTGTTTTTGGAATATCTTTCGTCTTCTTTCTGATTTGATGATACCCTGAATGAAGGTCCAACTTGGTGAAGTAAATTGCTCCAAGCAATTCATCCAATATTTCATCAATGATAGGAATGGGAAATTTATCTTTAATAGTGAGCTTGTTGAGCTCTCTACAATCCGGACACATGCGCCATGATCCATCCTTCTTATGCACCAATACTACTCGAGTAGAGAAATAACTTTGACTAGGTTGAATTATACCAACCTCTAGCATTTCTGCAACCATACGCTCAATTTCACCTTTTTGGGGATAGGGATATCTGTAAGGCCTGATGTTTGTAGGAACACTTCCTAGAATCAAATGAATAGCATGATCATGATCACAAATAGGTGGCTATCCTTTGGGAGTCTCAAATACCTTGGAATGATTGTCCAAGACTTTTGGAGATTTGGAGAAATAGATGATTTCGATGTGGGAACCTCTAGCGAACATAATTGTGCAATTACGCCACATTTTCTTTCTTTAGAAGCTTTGTCATGCTGTTATAGCTAATTATCTTTCCTGGTTTCCATGTGATACCCCTTAATTCAACTTCCTTTCCTTCTGAAAAAAAATTCAAGAAAAGTTCTTGAAAATTAAAAGCTATAGTACCCAAAGATTGTAGCCGTTGGACTCCTAGTACAACATCAACACCACCCATTGGAATGGAAAGCATTGGACTATTCAACACATATTATCCCATAGATAACTTGATATTATGGTACTTTCGAAAGAAATTTATGGTTCCTCCACTTGCAACCATCACTTGACACTCTCGTGCTGGATATAGGAAGCAAGTCAATTCCCTAGCTATCTTACAATGAATAAAATTATGGGTATTTCCCTAATCAATCAACATTATTACCTTTTTCTTCTTGATAGTTTGAGGAGTGGTAATTCCAACCAATGCATTACAAGATATGGTTGGATTCATTTCTTTTTTCTCTATGGTTTTTTCCTAGTGTGTATCCTCTTCTTTTGATGTTTCTTGTTCCTTTTCTTCTCCCTCTTCACAATCTATGTAAAATAATTTCTTCTCAGCACACTTATGATCTTTAGTGTATTTTCTATCACAACTTTAATAAATCCCTTTTTCTCCTTTTTCTTCCAATTGTTGTGGTGTCAACCTTGTAGGTTGTGGAAGGCTAAGGGCAACAAGACTTCCATCTTTATAGTTGTAATTGGTAGGCTTCCTTGTTGCCATAATTTTGCTTTCAATTTTTCTTGCCAACTTGAATGCCTTCTCCAATGAATCAGGTTCCCAAAGGTGAACCTCATGTTGGATTCTATCCTTTAAAGTCCCTATGAACACATCAATCCTATGCTTCTCTGGAATATATTTTACCCTTATATTCAATTTTTGGAAGTCCTCAATGTGCTCCACCATTGAACCCTTTTGTTTGGCATTTATCAATTGGCTAAAAAAGGTGTTGCTTTTTGTATCCTCATAATGTGTTATCATTTCATCTGTAAAAAATGCCCAAGTAACAATTTGTTTATGAGAGCAAAGCCATCAATACAATACAAATTGATTGGGTTCCAAATATAAAGTCGCAATTTGTACCTTTTGTGTGTTTTGCACATTATGGAGATCGAAATATTGCTCCATCTGTAGTATCCATGTTACGAGATCCTTGCCATCAAAATTCCTCATATCAATATTTGGAAGATGGTGGGTCTTCAATCTAATGTTAGAGTCTATGAAATCATTGCTAACATTTCTTTTGTTTGCATTATGAGTTTCCTCTACTACCTTTTCACCATTAGGAAGCATTTCTTGTAGCAACTTTTCCAAACCTCCTTTCAAACCTTCCACGTCTTTCTTTAAATCTTCAATGTTTACTTCTAAACCATCCATATTAGCTTTCACATCATTCATTTTAGCTTCCAACCACTCATCTTATCTTCCACACCTTTCTTAAAACCATCCATCTTAGCTTTTGTTACTTTTTGTGAGAGTGAAATTTGTTGCACTTGGTCTCGTAATTTTGATATATCATGTTGCATTTCTTCCTCTTCTTCATAAGTCCTGCTAGAGCTTTCAAGTTGCTTACTAGGTGTTTCCATTTTCTTTTTTTGGGGCATCAATTAATGATAATTATGCTTCACTATGCCCTTTGAATTCCTTCAAACTAATTTTTCAAACCAAACTTATGCAAAATTTTAAAAAGACTACACACTTTTTTTCACTTTGTAGGAGCTCGATATTGAATCTGTTGTATCTCTGTAATTTCGAATCTTCAAAGTCTAATTTTTTGTTTTTTGTTTGTTTTTTTAGGTAGCCCTCTAAGTCCTCTTTCCAACGCCACAAGTCTGATCAATATTGGATTCTCCAAGAAAGAGTTATTCCAAATATCCCATGGCGACCTAATTATACACTGGTTTTGTATAGCAAACTTGTACGAAGTGCCATGTGTAACTGTTTCGACCTTCAGACTTGGAAACAATATACATAAAAGTAAATTTTGTCTTATTTCTATACCTTATTATGAAATTTCAATCTGGTGCTCAGAGAGAAATTTATGACAATTTTCCCCAAGTCACATGTTTGAGATATAATTCGGGAGCCTACAAAAATCCTAACTTTCGTGGATCATATCTCCGAAAATTTAGTGAGGCAAGATCTGAAATTTGTACCCAAGGGTCTTCAAGGTTTCATCTCAAATGTGTTTTAATTTCAACTTCTAAAATTTCGTAGAAAAAAAGTTATAGGGAAAATTTCACGATGATCTATTTGAAGCAACGAAACCCAAGAATCCAAAGCTTTGATACCAAACGTTATGCAACCAGCTCACAAAATAGAAGAAAAGATAGATCAACGACTTCAAAATCAACCTCTTTGAGGGGATTACACAAATGAAAAATTCCTCGATGATACAAATGAAAAGACCTCCTTTCTATATATAGGAGTCTAGGGGGTCACAATATAATAAGAGCTGACATAACATAATAATGTAAGGGCAAAACAATAATAATAGTGGGCTTCTATGGGGCACAATAATAACAATATGGGGATAACATGGACACAAAAATAATAATAAGGGGCTACAATGACAATAATAATAAGGGAATACACTAGTATTATAGGGACCTAACAAGTTTCCTCCCTACCCCAAAAATACGAGAAGGCTTTTCAAGATTTGTCGATGAAATTGGCCCTTAAAAGGAAAATTGAACATATCATTGAAGTCAAAACAAATTCAACACCAGTCAATGTAAAGTCATATCGCAACCCCCATCATCATAAAAAATAAATAGAATGATTATTACAATATATGCTAAAGCATGGGGTCATTACGAAAAGTAGAAGTCCATACGTGGCACCAATAATATTCGTTAGAAAGAAAGATGGATCCTTCCGGTTGTGTATAAATAACAGAGGATTAAAAAAAATTACTATTAAACACAAATTTATGATTCCATTCACTGATGAGATGTTGGACGAACTCCATGGCACATAATACTTCTCCAAATTAGATTTGAGATCAAGTTACTATCAAATTCGACTGAGATTAGAATACGTCGAAAAGAATGCATTTAGAACTCATGAAGGTCACTATGAGTTTATGGTTATGCCATTTGGGTTAACAAATGTGCCAACCACCTTCCAAGCAACCATGAATGAACTTTTCCACCCATACTTGCGAAAATTTTTGTTAGTCTTTTTTGACGATATTAATGTTTACGATAAGACATGGAAGGAGCACCTCAAGCATCTAGAGGAAGCACTATCCGTATTAGAGAAGAATCAATTTTATGCCAATTTATCAAAATGTACCTTTTGGAAAAAGGAAGTCAAATACCTAGGACATGTTATATCCAAGGAAGGAGTCAAAGTGGAACCCAACAAAATCAAATAAATCAAAGAATGGCCCAAACCCAAGAACATATCAAAACTAAGAGGATTTTTAGGTCTAACTGGGTATTACATAAGGTTTTTAAAAACTATGCATATTTGATGGCACCCTTGACCAACTTGTTAAAAAATAACGCTTTTCAATGGAATAACCAGGCAGACGAATGCTTCAAGAATCTAAAAGAAGTGATGTCAACCACACTGGTACTGGCAACTCTAGACTTCTCCAAATCGTTCGTAGCGGAATGTCATGCTTCAGGGTTCGTAATAACATCCATATTAATGCAATAAAGCCACCCTATAGCATTCGAGAGCAAGAAACTTAACAAACGAGAAGGCTTGAAATTAACTTACCGAAAGGAGATGCTTGCCATAATACATGCTTTAACAAAGTGGTGACAGTACCTTCCCAGAAGAAAGTTCTAAATCCAAACTGATCACAATAGCCTTCAATTTCTACTTCAACGGAAAACATTGTCAACAAAACAAAAGAAGTGGATGGAGAAACTTTCAGCATTCGACCTAGAAATATTGCACAAAAAAGGAAAGTAAATGTTGTAGCTGATGCACTCTCACGTAAGGATAATGACAACACAACATGTGTCGCCTTGGTAGTTGTTCCTGAGTGGTTAGACGAAATACAAGTTGAGTATGCCAAGGATATAATTTTGGCTCTATGATTGAAGACATCAATCGATATGCCAATTTTGAATGGAAAAATGACATACTATGGTACAAAGAATTTACCTAACCCCAACATCCAAATTTAGAATGAAAATTCTAAAGGAATCTCATAGTTCTCCTGCAGCTAGGCATGTCAGGTTCTTCAAAACTTACTACAACATTCGACAATCATTCTGTTGGAAGGGTGTGAGTAAGGAGATCAAAAAATATGTCACGGAAAGTGATGTTTGTCAGACAAATAAGAATGAAAATATCCCAACCCCTAGTTTACTACACCCATTACATATTCCAAATCAAAAGTGGGAGGAAATTTTGATAGACTTGATTGAAGGACTACTTGTGTCTGATGGTAAGGACAAGATAATTTTCTTAGTCGGTAGATTCACTAAATATGACCATTTCATGGAAATAAAAAAAAAAAACTGACACAACTAAGCAAATTACAGATGTGTTTTGTAAAAACATTTACAAACTACATGGTTTTCCCTAGGTCATTGTTAGTGATAGAGACACAAAATTTAAGGGAAATTTTTTGAAGGATTTTTTCCACCAAGCATGAATATCTCTCGGCATGAGTTCGGCCTATCACCCCCAAATAGATGGTCAAGCTGAAGTCGTAAATAAATGCTTGGAAACATATCTTTGTTCTTTCTTCACTGATAAACAAAACAGATGGATCCAGTGGCTACAGCTGACACAATGGTCGTATAATACCACATATCATACTTCAGCTAAGATGATGCCTTTCCAAGACCTATATTGCTATGAACCACCTAGGTGGAAGGATTTTGTGCTAATCGATTCTAGGGTATAAGCAATAAAAGACCACTTAGAAGAAAACCAAAGAATTATTAACTTGTTAAAAGAAAATCTAACAGTGGCACGTAATAGAATGAAATAACATGCCGACCATCATCGCACTAAAGAGAGTTAAAATAAGGAGATTGGGTCTTTGTTAAGCTTCAGCCTGATAAACAATTACCATTAAAACAACAAGGGAAAAATAATTTATCGCCTAAATATCATGGACCCTACCAAATAATAAAAAAAATAAGTAGCATGTCTTATGGACTGAAGTTACTAGACAACTATCAAATCCATAACACGTTCCATGTATCAAGTCTCAAAAAAGTACCAGAGCAAAATAAAATAGCTCAAACAGAGATACCCGAGACTGATGAAGAAGGAAGAATCATCTTAGAACCTAAAGGTATACTCACTCCCAAAGAGAAGGTATTACGATCCAAGACTATCAAGGAGTACCTCACCAAAAGGAAGAAACTACCAGAGGAAGACTCATGATGGGAGACAAAACATTTTCTTCAGCGACATCCAACATTACCTATGCTTTGAGGACAAAGCGTTTTTAAGGGAGAGGCAATGTTATGAATTAAAATTTCATCTCTCTCTCTCTCTCTCTCTCTCTCTCTCTATATATATTATATATATATATTATATTATTAATATATAATATATATATTATGAAAATAAATAAATATTAATTAATAAATTAGGCAATAAATTAAATTAAGATACGACACAATTAGTTTTGAATAGACATTAGTCCAAAGGACGTGTATTTTTAGGCTTATGGCCAGTAAACTCCTATAAAAGGAGAACCACCCTAGCCTTGTAAAAATCATCATCTAATATGGAACAAAATATATTTTTTATATACAAATGTGTATCTTATTTGCAAGTATAAGAGAACAAAACAATCATCTGTTCCAGAATCACTGGTTGAGGTGGTTTAGCCTCTGGAAGCTCTGGTTTGGTTTTGTTTGATTGGTTTCATGAGATCCTACATTCACGTTGGGAATATGTTGCGGGGGTGATTCGCTAAAAGAGAGATTTGGTTTAGCCCAATCTATGGTCGGGTGGTACGTGGAAGTCCCTGACCTGGTTGGATTTGCTTATGTTAATAAGATATCCTTTTCCTTGGTACTTTTATGAGTAAATATGCTTGATATTATGTGGCTTTAATGGTTGTTTCCTCATTGATATTTCTCTAGTTATTTGTTGGTTATAAGTATGTTTTATGAAAGTTATGATGTATGGCTCTTATCATGTTTTGGTTAATATATGAAATGTTAGTGAATGAATGAGCTAATAGATAACAATGCAGCTATTGTAAGGAGATACCAGTCGTCTTTGACAATTATCAGACAAGTATGAGACCTCTATGCTCAGATTTGTTGTTGTGACATGTAGATTACATGTTTGTGATATGTTTGATGAAATTCTGGTCATGGCTAGTAGTGGTTAGGTTAATTCCTTGTTCAATTGTTTGCATTAGTACGCTTGTTTCTATGTTATCTATCCTTTCTAGAAGTTTCATGAAGTTTTGGGAAGTGGCCTGAGTCTTGGCCTTGAAAAGCGACACAAAATCTCGGGTCACTATCACAAAACTTCTTGAAAAAGTACACTATTGCATGGATGTCATGCTGTGGGAGCAACTGGAGGGTCCCAATCGCATGCATTCCTTGTCATATGTAACACCCTCCTCCCACATTTACCAAAGTTAATCGGCATGCTGGGGTAAACATGTGACAAGAGGTTAATATGATCCGATTGAACTCCCCATGTACATTTAAGGAAGCATAACCGATAAAGCACAACCAATCTAACCTTCTACACATGCTACAAAACCTACAAGAGCCAACCAATCCTTCCAGGTGACCAGCCCCTAAGACAACTTAAAATTTCACTGCCATAGAGTCTCAGTCGCTCCCATGACATGGGCATGAATGTGACTGGGACCCTCCAGTTTCTCCCATAGCAAGGGCATGCAACCGATTAGGGACTTTTTCAACTAGTCCTAAGCCAACGACCCCAAATTTCGTGCCACTTTTTCAGGGCCAAGACCAAAGCCACAACCCAAAATTCCATGAAAGCTTCAAGAATGATAAATAACATAGAAATAATGATACTAATGCAAATACTTGAAGAAGGACTTGATCTGACCCCTACTAGCCATAACAAGCATTTCGCCAAACATGTCACAAATATTCATTCTACATGTCATAACAACATATCTGAGCATAGGGGTCCCATGCTTATCTTAGAATCACTAAGAAGCATTGATACATTATCACATTAGATGCATTATCATCTATTAGGTTATATACTCATTTTTCATTCATATACAAATCAAAACATGATGAGAGCCATACATCATCACTGTCATAAAACATACTGATAACCAACATATAAACAACATAAATAACATGGATACAACAACCATATATGCCACATATGAACCAATACATTTTCTCATAAAATACCAATGAAAGGAACTGTTATTCATGAATGCAAAAGCCAACCAACTTTGGGACTTCCACATACCACCCGAGCATAGATTAGCTGAACCAAATATTTCTTTCAGCAAATCACCCTTGTGCCATATTCCAAGCATGAATGTGGGACTCATAACCAAAATCAACCAGGGCTTCCCGAGGCTAAACCACCTCACCCTCATCAATAGAACCAAGGTTTACCACATTCCTCACCAGATCACTAGGCCATAAATAAGCATGGTTTCCACCGGATTTCTCCACCTACACCAAGAGTAATTTTCTAGTCTCCTAGTCTCTATGCTTTACCATATATCCCACCATTCACTAGTCAGGATTCCTAGGTCAAATCGAAACTCCACCCTCTAGGATTTACTGTATATCCTGCCAATCACCCACCAAGGATTCCTAGGCCTGATTGAGGGCACCTAGCTCTAGGATTTACTGTATATCTTGTCGTTCACCAGTAGAGGATTCCTAATCCCACCGAGGTAACACAAAATTCAGCTTTACCACAACCCATAGTTCGGTTCAGGGTTACTAGGCCAAGGCTTTACCACAATCCACATCGGATCACTAGGCCATGTGTTCTCTCTTTTGGAGACAATCTCACTCAGTTTTGAATTTGTCCGGTAATCTAATTCAACCAAAACATGAGAACCCCATCACACCATGGCTATCCGGAAACGGCAAGGCAAGGCTAAAGAACACTGTCACACCTAATGAAACCCATGCCAATGACATCAAGAGAACCAAGAACACACATGAATAACCATGCATGCAAAAACTAGCAAGGAAATCATACACACAACTTGATACCTGCAAAATAATCTCGTTGTAGCTGCTTGATCCTGCTCTTCCTTGCTTGATCCTTGCTTCCTCTTTGCCTTCTTTGCTTTCCTTGATCCAAAGCTAAAGTGCTCCAAGAAAACTCTAAGTGTCCAATAGTGAGAGAGAGAGAATAGAGAGAGAGCTCAAAAACTGAACTGACAAAAGGAACCAACTGATCCTCAGAAGCCTTCTTATTAACGAGGTCTCTATTTTCTTCAATTTTCCATTATTTTCCTCCTCACATGCAACGTGTGACCTTTCACCTTCCTTTTGTCCTAATTTCCATTATTTTCATAAATAAAATGCCAATTAATGGCTCATGCCTTTCCAAAGCCTTTGTCTTTTCCTTTGTAAATTTATTTAACCATAATAAACCAAATGAACACCCACACTAGGATATTTTTCCCAACATCCAGCTTGCAATAAGTGTCCCATAACCATGGTTACTATTTTACCTTTATTAAATTCATTAAATGGAATTTTGACCAGGGTTGTTACGGAACCCTCCCCCTTGGGGAAACACCGTCCTCAATGTTCAATGAAGTCTACAACCAACAAAACTGCCGAAAGAAAAACATATTGCCCATGGAGCTTTATAACTTAGCTCGTTGCAATATTTACAATGATATACGTGCTGACAAGCAAACCAACATGACACATAACAGCATAATAACCATAACAACATGACACCCATACCTCTTATTGGAGCTTTATAACACAACTCATGGCGGTATTTACATCCATATACTTATGTACATATACCAAAACATCACACCAAATCATATACCAAAAACATATGCTTTATTTTTGTGCAATATTGGGGAGGATAACATATGCTTGTCCTTTAAATGCATCCTTCATATGAATCCTTTGAAGTATTTTTAACGAACCCTAGGAAAGAGTGGTTCAATCTCGTCATGATTGACGAGTCCTACACTGTTTGTTTTTTACGAGTCTAGTGAAGGGGTAACTCCATGTCGTTTTCATATTTAAAGAGTTTTAAAAGACATGAAAAGAAAAATCCTTCAGTTCTTTCAACATAAAATTTTAACGAGCTCGGAGAAAGTAAAGCTCGATGTTTTTCATTTTTAGAGAGTCAGAAGAAAAACATAAGTAAATTTCATAGTTCCCTTTTTCATAAATTTAGTCTCTCAAGCCCAGAAAACAGTAAAATAATGTAGGAAAGAACTCTATTGACCTTGACTAGTTAATGTATACCTTTTCGTAAATAGTCTAGTTCAGTCCGTAAAAGGGGTAAACTTATACTAAATAGACGACTATTCAATTATTTATATGAGTTTGAATATTCAAGTACTTAGTGATATTTTCATGTTTAGGGAGTTTGAAAAGGGATTTAAAGAAAACTCTAGGGTTTCACTTTTATGTAAGTTTAACAAGTTTGAAAAAGTGATAAAAATGTACTTTTCTAAAAAACGATTTATTTTCGTAAATACCCTATATTCTGCACATTTAAACTCAAAAATTATCATGACTGCTAAAAAATTATAGTAAAAACATTAAAATTTTGGATTTTTAGAAGCTAAAGGCAAAAAATAATATTTTAATGGGCCTAAAAAGCTTATAAAAGTCTAAAAAGTAAAAAATATTTTACCATTTGAGAGTGATTGAGTGCATTTTTCGCCAAAAACTTTAGAGGTGGATTCTAACCAAACTGGGGGACCAAATCACGAGTCAATTTCTCCAAGTAGGAGATCTTTTTTATATCTTCGTTTTGATTGCTTTGATTATGCTTTTCAGTATGTATTTAGTTTTTTTTTCTTTGGTGGGGGGGGGGGGGGTTATTAATTTGAAAATCGTCCTTGGTGTGCACAGTCTCTCTTCATCGGGTCCACGCACACCACCTTGATTGTTTACATTGAAAATCAAGATTTTCACAGTTTTGGACACCATAACTACGCAAATACGCTATGCTCTTAAAGGGACCCGTGCACAATGCCTAAGACTTTCAACAAATTAAATAAAATGCCAAAATTTCTTTGTAAAAATTATCACAATGCTTTCTAATGATCATCCATGTTTTTTTGCAGTGTTTTTATCTACAAAAATGGAGTGGAGGGAGATAAAACATGAAGAATAGGATATAATGACTTTGAATCATCTAGAAACACTATAGGTCTTGAGAGATTGTAGCATATATAATTTTTTCACGATTCTGAGCATGAAGACCCAACTAGATTTACTGGAATGGATGGTGAGAAGATGGAATGTACAGGAAAAGTGCTTCTAGATTGGGGATCATAGACTCACTATAGACATAGATGACATCTATTTCTTGACTGGGATCTCACACTGTGAAGCTAGGATTTTTTTATATGGGCACAGACGAGGTGGTGAAACAACTACCACTTACCTAGTGAAACATTGTTTTCCAGGGTCTAAACTCAAAGAAGGACGAATTGATATCAAAACCATTGAGAGGCTTCCTTTTAGGACTATTGATTTTAATGCTACACGATTATGTGGAAGTGAAATACTTCATTTACTCACCAAGGCTCAAATGCATATTATCGTAGAGTGCTCGCAGCCTTCCATATTCAACTGGTGTGAAGGGGTCGTTGCCAACCTCAAAGGGAAACTAACTAGAGAGAAATATGGAAAACTCAAAACCATTGGGTAAGGTTCCATTGTGATCTCCTTTTCTCTACAGAGGATCCCCCTTCTTACCCCACAGGTATCCATAGATGCAGGAGGACTGCGAGATCCTCATATGGTGAAGTGGGTAACGTTGATGGCATGCCACAGAGGTGGTGATGGTCCAAATGTTAGATATACTCCTAACTTTTTTGGATGGTTTGAACGCCAGATCATCATGATCGAGGACTTTCCATATGCAAGCATGGATTACACTAGTGATCTAGACATCCCACTTCCTGTTGGAATGCAGTGGGGTGCTTTAGGTAAAAATTTCACATTTTGGTTATTTTGTGTTTTTCAATTTTTTTGTTTTGTTTTTTGGCATCCAAAACTAACTATCCAAAATAATCACACAGATGTGGGCCTGGTGAAACCAGCAGGACTACGCCAAGATATAGAAGAGGCTTTAACTAAGATGGAGCATAACTTGGAGAGGTTGACTCTGGAGATCTTGGATGTTGGGATTGATGATTTGCCTCTCTATTACCAGAGGCACACCATGGGGGCTCTTGGACTAATTAGCCGCTTGCTACGATGAGTAGCTCACGTTATCCTTTGCTACCATGATCATAATGCATAGCTGCTAGTCATAGGCTAGATTTTGTTTTGGTTTATCAACATGTTAGGATAATAAAGACCATGAGGCCTCATGTCTCGGATGACATTTTGTAAAGCCACACTTTTTACAAACATTTTAACTAATCTAAATTACTACTTATTATCTCAGTTTATCTTGTACAATATGTGGATAAATATTGTTGTTGTTGTTGTTGGGTTTGTTAGAAATGTCGATTTAACACATAATTAGCCAATGCATCAGTTAATGTGTTTAAATGTTTTCGAATTTGTTGATATTCGATGCAATCAAACTCTCTTTCCAAGAGAAGAACCCACAAAAAAATCTCTTAACATTGTGGAACTTCTAACTGAATAGACAACTTATAAATGTAAAAATATGAGATAAGAATATAACCTAATGATCAATTGATGAATACCAAAAAAATGGCATCAAATAATAGCTCAATAACTGCACTATATTCTGCAATGTTATTCATTGTTCGACCAAAGCATATTCCATGAATAGAAACTAAATCTTTAGCGGGTGAATAAATAGCGCAAGTTGTGGAAGACAAATGTTGAGTGCTACGACTAGCGCCATTGGAAAATCCAATGTAAGTTTGAGGGATCGTTGACATCTCCAAATCAAGTTTAACCTAAGATAAGCAGGAGAAGCAACGAAAATCGTAAAAAGATGCTAAAATTGCCACACAAAAAATATGATACAACAATATACAAATTCTTCACGGAGTGAATTAAGCATAGTATTTCTTCAAGTAAAGACCATTTATGGGCTTTCCTAAAGAAATGTTGTCATAATCAACTAGTTCATGATAAGCCCCTTTTGCCAGTGTGTTTTACAATATAAGGACCATGCCACATGGGCTCAAATTTACCAACACCTAATTTATCATGCTCTTGATCATAATCCATTACTAGGTGACCTCTTGAATATGAGCGATGATTTACATTTTGATAAAAATGTTCCTTAAATCGTTTCTTATGAGTCTCACTAGCTAATGTAGTATCACGATGATTCTCATCTAATCATGTTAAGTACAAAAATGTTCCTACTTTGCAAAAGTGGTTCGTAATAATTTGATTGCCAATTTTAATGATGATATTTCACATTCAATAGGAAAGACTGTTTCTAGGCCGTAAACTAGTTGGAAGGGAGTAAAACCAGTTGAAGTTTTTGCTGAGGTACAATATGCCCACAAGGCTGGAAAAAGCATCAGATGCCAATTTCGTTTATGAGTTCTGACAGTATGTTTAATCATGTGGTAAAAACCTTGTTTAAGGCATCTACTTGGCCATTTTCCTGTGGGTAATATGGAGTAGAGATGTCATGACACAAGCCTAGCTTCGCAGTAAGTTGAGTCATCATAAAATTTTGAAAATGGCTATCGTGGTTCGTGACGATGGATGGTGGAAGAGCGAATCTAGAAATCACATGATTGAATATGAAAATAATTATTATTTCGTCGTCATCCTTATGTAGGCATCGCTTCGACCCATTTTATAAAATAATCCACTACTAGGATAATATTCCCATGCCCCCCAACTGAGTGAGGGTTACATGTAAGGAAATCGATGCCCCATTTCGCAAAAGGACTGACAACAGTGATTAGGTGAAGAGGAGTTGGAGGTGAACACATTTTGCGATCGTAAATTTGGCAATTGTGGCATTTTTGGATCGTATTTATACAGTATTTGAACATCGATGGCCAAAAATACCCAGTGCACAAGATATTTTGGGCAATGGAAAACCCTAACATATGACCGCCACAAGCTCCAGAATGATAATCATTCAAATCTTTCAGCTTCCTCGGGAGTCAAACATTGTCTGGATATGGAATCAAAACCATGACAATAAAGTGTATCGCCAACAATATTGTATTGTTGGGATTGATACCGAATATGACAATGGTCAGTTCGAGTTAATTTTGGCCGAAAACTTTGGGTTTGAAGATACATAATCATATCTCCATACCAAGGTTCTAAAGTAATTATAAGAAAGAGGGATTCATCTAGAAGAGAATCCTCTGCCACAGTTTACATCTCAGTATAGGGAAAGTCACATAACAATATCATAATAGACATCATTAGGAAAGAACATATGCTTTTTATTGAATATAAAGGAGAACAAACTTACAACCTCATTGTCTTGATGTTACAAGCCTCTTCCCATGATCTCCAACCTTCTCCTTCGATTAAAATCCTTCTAGCCCTATTTCTACAGCATAATCCTCCCTTTAGTGGTCCTCTACAATCCTATGTTATGTGTTTGATTTATAGGCCAAGAGGAGGAGGTTTGGGATCCTCTTCCTAAGGGATGAGATCCATAAATGGTGGGATAGGGGATCCATAAATAAAGGGAAGTAGCTCTATGATGAGAGGTATCAGGATTGACTAAGCATCAACTCGAAGTTGTTAGTTGGGAAAGATTCGACTAACAAAGCTTATAGACTTTATTTTTTATCTTTTATTTTTTACTTGCTTTGAGTCATGTGCGCAAGCCATAGTGTAAGACATATTGCACTTTTGCGCCGACTTTAATGGTCACTTTTGCATATGCACAAAAACTGGCTAGGGAACTACATAAGAAATAAAAAATAGGTTTTTGGGCCTTGTAATCTAGAAATTTCATCCTTTGTGGGATTTTTTAGGTTCTAGCCTTGCAGAGGGATGCTTTGCAACACTTTGATGGATAACGAAAGATATAAATTGATGGTCATTTGCCTAATGCAATAAAATGACGTGTAACAACAACCTCCTCCAACTACACATTAAGAAATCTTGAATTCTAGACCATCACTTTGGCTGCTTAGCCTTGGAAACTAGGCAATTCATGATTCCTCCTACCCTGGATTGCACATTATGCAGTTGAAGTGGATAGTGGGGTCATCTTTGTCTCATTACCATGCGAAAGCTGTCTCACCTTCAAGTTGGGTTTTTCTCCCGAAAGGGTTTCCTAGAGAGCATATTTGTTGCCTTGTGTGTGTGTGTGAGAGATTATTTTGTCATTCTCTACTTTTCTGCATAATTTTTATTCACATGCATGCACTAATTATAGTTAAATCTACAAATCTAAATATTAATAAAATTGTAATAGTGTGAAATCCCAAATTTTTAATATAATATTATCATATATATTGTGATGAACTATCCAATGGAATATCCACGGTAGTTTAGAGATCATCCATGAGCAATCATAGGTAGAATAGATTATTTTTGAACTGATGTTGGTTTGTCATAAGTGGATTTCATTTGAAAATATTATCATATCAACATGGCAGGGTGATGCTCAAGGGAAGTCATCAAGGAGAGGCTACAAGAGAACACTTTTTAAGAAGGAGTAGAAGCAAGAACCATCATGAAGGACATAAAGGAATCTCAGACCAAGATAAAGAGATGGCAACTCATGTTGACTTGGAAGGTTCCAACACTCATATAGACCCTTTAGAGGGCAAAGATAAAAAAATGGCCCATCATGAAAATTCAAAGTCATAGCAGCAAGGAGGAGAGCTTGGCATTGATGAAATGATGTCTTATGTCATTGTGGCCAAGTCATGACTTCTCAAAGTGTCACCACAAAATTCATATGTGTCAATGTATTTCTCTACATCACTTGCGGAATGTAATTATGTAATTTCCAAAATGAGAAAATGTAAAATGTGTAGAAGCCCAAGGGTCCCACATGAAATGTGAAAAATCAATAGAAAGTTCAAAAATTACGTAGAAGCTCAAAGGTCACATAAGGATTTGAAAAATCATAGTAGAAAATCAAGAGTCATGAGGGAGGTAAAGAGTCATATGGGAGGTGGAGATTCACCCCATTTGTTATAAACATACCCTCATAGCTCAAGAGAGACAACTTTGGACTTTTCACCTTGGCTTCTCTAGCTTGGCTTTAGGAGAGAAGATCTTTCTTTGGAGGAGAAAGTAGTGACTTAATGTTCCACTATTGGGACTATTATGGTAGCATTGTAATTATGTATCTTGGGACTTTCACTTAATATATTAAGCTCTTAGAGCCAACGCACTTTCATGCATATATTGTGAATGATTGTGAGACTATTCTTTCATTGTTTGCGGTGTATGTTTATGTTAACACATACTAATGAAAATGAACTATTTTGTTGGCTTTTGTATGCATCTTGTTAAATGTGCATTTTTACTTGCTTTTATGATCGTTGTTATCTTGTGAACTACTTTTCTAGTTAATCAATGATCCTTTCATGTGTTGGATATGGAGCTTGATTATCTTCTTTATTCAGAGGTATCACTGCATTGAACCCCAGTTCGTAATGTGGCGACAATGCTGCCCATAAATGTGTGACGCTAGGGGGGTCCTGGAGGACGATTGGGTGAAACACCCCCGAACCTAAAAATAGATGTAAATTTGCCTTAATGTTGTAATTTCGTAGTTAATATGGGCCATTAATTAGGCAAAAATTTGATGGTAGAAGTTATGTTTAATTTAGGGTTTTTGCCCCTAGAAGGCAACCCCTCGCTATATATGAGGGAATTGTATTACATCTATGTAGATCTATATTTTGATCGAGAAAGAGAGAGGAGATTGTGTGAGAGAGAAGAGGGAATTATAGTGGATCTGTTGTAGGTTGTATCTCTTCATTTTGCTGGATAATATAAAAGGAAGGACTAGTTGTTTCTTCATAGACATAACCCAAATTGGGTGAACCACGTATATCTGTGTCTCTCTTGTTTTATGCATTTTCTGTGTTTATATTTCTGCAATATATTTTATGTGTTCCATTGCTTTGAAATGTATAATTTTATAAAAACTGGTATCAGAGCCAAAGGTCTATTTGGTTGATAAATTCGCAGGAGAGAAGGGTTCTTGGTTTGAGTGGGAGCAATGGCAGAAGATGGTAGGTTTAGGGTTGAAAAATTTAACAGCCAAAACTACCATATGTGGAAGATGCAGATGGAAGATTATTTGTACCATAAATATCTGTACCTACCATTGAGCAGAAAGAAAAGGAAGCCGACGAGTATGACAGACACAAAATGGGATATTCTCGACATAAAGGCACTTAGAACAATACGGATGTGCCTAGCAGCGTCGGTAACTTTTAATATTTCAAAGGAAACAACAACAAAGGGGTTAATGTCAGCATTGGCCAAACTATATGAAAAACCCTCGGCCTCAAATAATGTATTTCATATGAAGCGTTTATTTAATATGAATATGTTAGAAGGTGGATTTGTTGCTGATCATTTAAATGAATTTAATACAGTTACCAATCAGTTAAGTTCTATAGGGGTAACTTTTGATGATGAAGTTAGAGCTCTGTTATTTGTGTGCTCATTGCCAAAAAGTTGGAATGGTTTAGTTATGTCCATTAGTAACTCTATCTCTGGATCTATTACTTTAAAGTTTGATGATGTTGTCGGTGCAATCCTTAGCGAGGAAATGTGATGGAAAAGCTCCGGTGAGACATCAGGTAATGCTTTGAGTGCAAAGACTAGGGGAAAAAAATGGAAAGAGGAAAGAGCACAGGATATCGCAGTAAGTCAAGGAAAGGCAGATCCAAGTCCAAATCGGGGATATCGTGTTGGAAATGCAGGAAGAAAGGACACCTGAAGAAAGAATACAAGTCTCAGAAGGGAAAAGAAGGAGATGCGCAGTAAGAAAACAATCATGAAGCGAATGTGACAGATGATGTGTTGCAAGATGCTTTGATTCTTTCGTTAGAAAATATTATTGATGTCTGGGTGGTAGATTCATGGACCTCATTCCATGCCACACATTATAAGAAACATTTTCATGATTATGCTTAAGGAGATTTTGGACAGGTTCGATTGGATGATGATAAACCCTGTAAAATCATTGGAATGGGTATAGTTTTCATAAAACAATGTAATGGAAATAAATGGCTATTGAAGGAGGTAAGGCATGTTCCATATTTGAAGAAAATAATATTTTCAACAAGGCAGGGTGGAGGTGAAGGTTGTGTGACTACTTTTACAAATAAAACCAGGAAGGTCACTAAAGGAGCCCTGATAATATAAAAAGGAGAAAAGGTTGGTACATTGTATTTATGCAATGATATTTCTAATTCTTTTAGTGCTTTAACCTCTACAGGAGAAGATACAACATGATGGCATCATAGGCTCGGGCACATGAGTGAGAAGGGGATGAATATTCTTCACTCAAGAAATTTGTTGTCAGGTTTGAAGCATGTTGATTTGCATTTCTGTGAGAATTGTGTTGATGAAAAACGTAAGAGAGTCAGATTCCTCAGAGTTGGGAAAGAAAAGAAGAGCGATAAATTAGAGTTTTGGCATACAAATATATGGGGACCTACTCATGTATCATCTCTCGGTGACTCTCGTTATTATGTTACTTTTATTAATGACGCAAACAGAAAAACCTAGATTTAATGTATTCAAAATAAATCTTATGTATTTGATACTTTCAAGAAATGGAAAGCTTTGGTTGAAAATGAGACAGGAAAAAGATTGAAATGTCTCAGATCAGACAATGTAGGTGAATATCGCAGCAAAGAGTTTGATATATATTGTTTAGGTAATGGAATTTGCAGAGAGAAGAAAGTTCCAGGAACACCACAAGAAAATGGTGTGTCAGAAAGGATGAACAGGACAATCATGGAGCGTGCAAGGTGCATGAGATTGCATGCAGGATTGCCTTTACAATTTTGGGTAGATGCTGTAAACACTATTGTTTATCTAATAAACATAGGGCCTTCAAGTTCCTTGGATGGTGGTATTCCAGAGGAGGCATGGACAGGTAAAAAGGTAAACTACTCATTTTTAAAGACTTTTGGTTGTGAAGCCTTTGTCCACATTAATAAAGAAAATAGAACAAAGCTTGAGGAAAAATGAAAGAAATGTTCCTTTATTGGATATGGTGTTAATGATTTTGGTTATCGCTTTTATGATTATGAAAAACACAAAATCGTTAAGAGCAGAGATGTCATATTCAATGAAAAGTTTTTGTATAAGGATCAAATGGAGGAAAAGAAATAGGAAAAAGAAAATAGAGAATACACAGTGCTTGATGAGATCACAGAAAAAGTGAAGGTGACTGAAAATCATAATGATCAACAGCCAGAACAACAACAAAAACCACAATAGCAAAAAGCACCTCAAACACCTGAAAGCGGTGTTAGAAGATCTACCAGGATAAGTAGACCCCCTGAATGATACTCTCCTTCATTATATTATGTATTGTTGATTGATTCTGGTGAACCATAATGTTACGAAGAAGCAGTGCAGGTAGAAACTAGGAAGAAGTGGGAAAAAGCCATGAAATAAGAGATGGACTCCTTAACACATAACCAAACTTGGGACTTAGTCGGGTTCCCTGTAGGTAAAACAACATTGTAGAATAAATGGGTTTACAGGTTGAAGGAAGAAGATGGAGGTAGAAAAATGTATAAAGCTAGACTTGTGGTGAAGGGGTTTGCACAGAAAAAGGCTATAGACTTTGATGATATATTTTCTCCTGTTGTTAAAATGACTTCAATCATAACTATTTTAAGTCTAGTAGAAGCTGAAGATTTGTATCTTGAGCAGTTAGATGTAAAGACAACCTTTATCCATGGGGATTTGGAGGAAGATATATATATGCAACAACCACAAGGATATGAGGTAAAAGGGAAGGAGAAACTAGTGTGTAGGTTGAAGAAGAGCTTGTATGGTTTAAAATAGGCTCCAAGGTAGTGGTATCTAAAATTTGACAGGTTTATGTCTGAACAAGGTTATACTAGATGTCACTCTGATCATTTTGTTTATCTCAGAAGGAAAAATGATGGCAACTATATTATATTATTATTATATGTAGATGACATGCTTGTTGCAGGTTCTAACATGCAAGAAATAAATGTGCTCAAAAGAAAATTGGAAAACTCATTTGCAATGAAGGATTTGGGTGCTGCAAAACAAATCCTTGGTATGAGAATAACTAGAGACAAGAAGAATCAAAATTTAATATTGTCTCAAAGTGAGTACATAGAAAAGGTGTTGAAAAGATTTAATATGCAGAATGAAAAACCAGTTAGTATACCTTTGCTATCCATTTCAAACTAAGTAAGGAGGTGTGTCTCAAGACTCAGGAGGAAATGACTTATATGTCTAAAGTTCCATATGCATCAGCAGTTGGAAGCTTAATGTATGCAATGGTTTGCACAAGGCTTGATATTACACATGCAGTGGAAGTTGTAAGCAGGTACATGAACAATCCAGGAAAAGAACATTGGATGGTGGCGAAGTGGATTCTCAAGTATTTGAGAGGTACCACAAATCAAGCATTATGCTTTTGTGGTTCAGACATTACTCTACAGGGGTATGTTGATGTAGATATGGTGGGTGATAGAGATAATAAGAGGAGTACAATAGGGTGTGTGTTTACTGTAGGTGGAACAACTGTTAGTTGGGTTTCAAAACTGCAAAGTGTTGTTGCACTCTCAACGACGGAAGCATAGTATGTTGTTGCTCAAAGGCTAGTAAAGAAATGATTTGGTTACAAAGATTTTTGGATGAATTGGGTAAGAAGCAGGAGTTGGGCAGGCTATACAGTGACAATTAGAGTTCCATACATCTTGCAAAGAACTCTACATTTCCTTCCAAGACTAAACATATATAGATCAAGTACCATTTCATACGATCAGTGTTGAAAGATGGACAATTGAAGCTGGAAAAGATACACACTAGCTAGAATCCTGCAGATATGTTAACAAAAGTTATAACCAGGGAGAAACTGAGATTATGCTCGGTTTCAATTGGTCTTTAAGTATGATGATGAATATGAGAAACAACTAGGTCCAAAGTGGAGTCATTGTCCAACAAATGAAGCAACGATGGATTTGCTATAATTAGTCTCCAAGTGGGAGATTGTTGGGTGTGGAGCCTGATTATCTTCTTTATTCAGAGGTATCATTGCATTGGACCCCAGTTCGTAATGTGGCGGCAACACCACCCGTAAATGTGCGCCTCCAGGGGGGTCTTGGCAGGGGATCAGGGGAAACACCCACGAAGCTAAAAATAGATGTAAAAGTTCCTTGTAAAAAGTTGTAATTTCATAATCAATCTTGGTCATTCATTAGGCAGAAATATGACGGTAGAATTTATGTTTAATTTAGGGTTTTTTTCCCTAGAAGGCAGCCCCTCGCTATATATGATGGAGTTGTATTGTATCTATGTAGATCTGTATTCCGAGCGAGAAAGAGAGAGAAGATTTTGTGAGAGAGAAGAGGGAATTACAACGTATTTGCTATAGGTTGTATCTCTTCATTTTACTAAATAATATAAAAGGAAGGATTGGCTATTTCTCTGTGGACATAGCCCAAATTGGGTGAACCACATATATCTGTGTCCTTCTTGTTTTATGCATTTTTTGTGTTTATGTTTCTACAATATATTTTATGTATTCCATTGCTCTGTAATGTGTAATTTTCTAACATCATGCACTAGTGTGTCTCTTTTAGGATAATACTATTACTTTTATTCTATAGGTTCACTCCCTCTTTTCCCTTCCGTGAAAGTACCTCATATACATGCACTTGTATACTTCACAGTGTCAACTTGCTTATTTCAAAGATTTTTTGCATAATCTCTTATGTGAATAATTGCAACCAAGGCAAATTCCTAAGAATAATGGTAACTATCCCTATTCCCTGATTGGGGCTCCTACTCCAAACAGTGTGAGGTCTAGTTGGGACTTCATATCGGGGAGACCCCTTGTATTGGAGGACTTCCAACACTGTTAACAAGTGGTGCTAGAAGGAGGGCCAGATGACAATCTAAGCCCATTGAGTCTATTTTGAATCTCTTATCTTGAATGGCTCATTCCCAAATCATAATCTTGGGATGTTCTTATAATAGAGAAAATATTTCACACCCTGTAGAACTTATTTACAACTTGTCAGAATTAAAGTTTTATGGCGAAGGTGGAATATCCATAACTAAGCATACATATCAATTTTCTAAGTCTTGTGATCTTAATGAAGTGTTTTCTGAAGATGTTGCTTGCCAATTATTCACCCTCACACTTGAAGGTAGAGTTTAGTTATGGTGTCATACCTTACCAGTCACTTCCATTCATTTATTTGAACAACTTTTCAAGGATATTCATCAATCCTTTGACAAGTATGATTACCTAGATGATTATAAAAGGATTATTAAACTTAGAATGAAATTTAATGACTCAACAGAGGATTTTTCTAATAGATTTTTTCACCTATGTTATGGGTTTCCTAAAGAAGATATGGATTGGGATTTGTTTAAGGAAAAGTTTTAGCATCTAGCTCAAATCTCCTTGAAATAATATCAATTTGAATCCTTGGTTGACTAGGCTCTCCCAACTTATTTTGATCATGAGACACCTCAAATTCTATAGGAGGACCCTACTTCCCCTTTTGTCCCTTTTCCTTCCCCATTTTTTATTGCCAAGCAAGGTAGTCTCTAGTGTTATCATTGAATTTCGGAAATCCAAAAATCAAATTGATGATCCATTTATCCCACCCTTTTATCTTCATGGTCAACATTGTATATAGGAAATCTTGGAATTTCCTAATCAGTACTAGTAACCTAAGGTGAAGATTGTTCCCTTGATTCCCCCATATCACATTAATGTACATAACCGAAATCTTCAATCTAACATCATTAAAAGTTTTGTTTCTTCAAGGGAAACTTTTCATCATCTATAATATACATGTCACGACCCTTTGTATCGTGATCCACTTGATTGATCTGCTCCACCAGCTAATTCTTTATATACTTTCGATTTTCAATTTGATAGTCCAAATGGTGATGAGGTACAAGGTGGTCATATTTCATAGGTAGAGGAGACGAAAGGTGTAGATACTTTTGATCTCTCTTCCCTATTTCAAATTCCCTTATGTCAAGATGATGTTCCTTCATTCTTAGCCGATTTAGAATCTTGTGATCTCGACAGTCAGTCAAACGAAATCAAGATGTTTAATCAATATAATGCCTTGGGAAACCATCATCTTGATAACACTGATCTCGCTAATGCACATGTTGATGAATTCCTAGGTACATCGTCCAATCTTCTTATTTCTCAAGAAGATATTCTGATAGAAACTTCTTCTTCAACTCACTATCCCTCATGTCCTACCGCTTGTAATGAATTAACTTGTGATGAAAATATGCTATGCTCTTCGAATTCATAATCCAATGAGCATAATTTTGAATTCACATGAGGCAGTAAGGTCATCCATGATAAAGAAGAATGCAATGACATCTTAGAACATTCATTATATTCCTTACAATCTCCAGTCTCGCATGAGGATACTTCCTTGGTTGAGACTTCTCATGAGATTTCTCCGATATTTATGCAATTAGAAGAATCTTATGATTTGAGTAATTTTTTTCTTGAGGTTGGAAATTTTGATCAAACCAGTGATGTTGATGGTTTCCATCTAGATAATAGTGATCTAGTTGAAATAATTGGTAGTAGTTGTCTACATGCAATTCGTGATCTAACTCAACTCTCAAAATGTGATTTTTCAAGTTTCCAAAGTTTTGGGACTTGTCAGGGAATCAAGGCACTTCAACTCTCATTAATTGTTATTTTAGGTTCTCGCAATCCTAATGAGGTCCCCACACTAGGTTAGATCTAGATTTTCTCACAAAATTATTTTCTTCGTATTGTTTCACTAGATGAAAACTCATTCTTGATATAGTTTGGGTTTTTTCAAGACAAATTTTCTAATTTTCAAGATTAGGTTTATGATTGGATAGAAGACCATGTTTTAGTTCATTCATATTCATGTAAACCTCTTGCATTGAACTCATGATTGGAATGTACATCTTTCATGGAAGCATTGTGCTAGGTAGAAAAATCCTTCTTGCAGACAAGACAAATCTCCCTAATCTCAAATGAAATCTACTAACAAAAAAGATAAGAACTACTACCTTTCCTTAGCTTATGATTGATTGAAACAAGTAATATGTGAGGGATCACTTACCAGTTTAACAAAATGTCTGTCGAGGTCCCTTAGTTCCTTCCACAATTGGATTCTCCTCGATGCTTTAGAGATTGTTCCAGTGCTTTCCACAACTTCTCCATGATGTTTCGAAGGAGATTTGCATAGAAAGGAACACATAAAGGATCAAAACATCTAATATATAGAATGAAAGATAAATGAAACACTTAACTCAACATATATCATAAATTGAACCAATAACCAATCATAATCTATGTGAGTGATCAAGGAATCCCGTAAATGATATTAGAAAAGACATTATTAGGAAAGAACAATGGTTTTTTTATTAAATAAAAGGGAGAACAATCTTGCAACCTCAAAGCCTTGATCTTACAAGACTCTTCTCACAATCTCCAACCTTATCCTTGGATGAAAAGCCTTATAGCCTTATTTCTGTAGGATAAGCCTTACTTCAATAGTCTTCCCCAATCCTTTAGCTTGTGTTTGATTTATAGGCCAAGTGGAGGAGATTTGGGATCTTCTTCCTAAGGGATTAGATCCATAAATGGTGGGATAGGGGATCCACAAAGAGAGGGAAGTAGCTCCATGATCGGAGGGATCATGCTTGAGTAATCATTAATTCGAAGTTGTTAGTTGGGAAAGATTCGAATAACAAAGCTTCTAGACTTTTCTTTTTATTTATTACTTGCGTTGAGTCATGTGTACATGCCACAATGTAATAAAAAGCACACTTTTGCGAAGACTCTAATGGTCTCTTCTGCGTATGCACATAAATTGGTTAGGGAATTGTGCAGGAAGTCAAAAATAAGGTTTTTGGCCTTGAGATCTAGGGATTTCATTCTCTTTGGGATTGTTTAGGTTCTAGCCTTGCAGGGGGGTGCTTTGGAACACTATGATGGATAGCGAAAGATCCATACTAATGGTCATTTTCCTAATTTGACAAAATGACGTGTAACAAATTTCCCCCTAAAGTGCAAAGTCATAAAATATTTTTGATGACTGAAGTGCTTTATCATGCCAAGATTTGGGTTAGAGATTGCAGTCAAAGACTTGAAACAATCAATCAAATGTTACAATACAATATAAAATCATCCTTGAGGTAGGCATTCCCATACTCAAGGCATAAATGTCTCAAAGAACCAATACGGAAATACATCTAAAGATCCATGTCAATAAACTACATAGTATGGATGAAACCATCAATGGATCTATGTTTACAATCATTAATATTTAATAACTCCATGCAACCTGGATGGATGGATGAAACTAAATCCATGGTCTTGATATCCATATCTCGATCCGTAGTACGAATCTAGCTATACGACTTAATGTCTTGTAGTCGAACATTTTAGAAAACACTTGATTATCGTCCAATGATGTGAATCGTTAACAAGCACGAGAGAAACCAAAAATAATGACAATGCCTCTTAAGCTACTTCTAGTACAATCTATGAAGTATGAAAAGATGTCCTCAAGTAGAACACTCATAGAATCATTTGATCGAAATTCAATGATGAGAACCTGTCATCGAAGGTGAGAAAATTTCCATTAAGGCGTGCAGGCTCCAAGGTACTGAGAAAATTTTCTAGATCAACTTCCTAGATAGTGAGCTAAAGTCGATAGGAAGTGACCCATCACATGAGGGCCTATGACATGAAACTCATGTCAAGTTTTGAAGAAAAATAGTTTGGTTAATCCATGACTCGCTTAGGGATGGTTGACGCGATTGAAGGCTATGAATAGCAAAGTAATTTTGACTGAGGTTGGACTTCTCTTGAACATATCGGCGACACGACATTCTGACTTGGTAGCATTTGACTAAAAAATAATACCCAAAACCAACTGAAGACTTTCAATGAGGTATGTTCAATTGAGAGACAAATGGATTTCCCAACCCGGACACAAATGTGATGAAGTGTCATGTTCGAGAGCGACATACTGCCTTTTGTAATATACAAATAAACGTTATTTCCCAATTTCCCCCCACCATTACTGGCAAGTACCTCTTTATTTTTGGCAAGCTTGAGGAGGATAACATATGTTTGTCCTTTAAGCTCATCCTTCAGATGAGTCCTTCGAAATATTTTTAACGATCCCTAAGAAGGAGGGGTTCAGTCTCGTCATGATTGAAAGGTCCTACACTGTTTAATTTTTACAAGTTCAGTGAAGGTGTAACTCGATGTCGTTTTCATGTTTAAATAGTTTGAAAAGACACGAAAAAGAAAACTCATTCAACTCTTTCAAAGTAAAGTTTAACGAGCCTAGAGAAATTAAAGCTCAGTGTTTTTCACTTTTAGGGAGTCAGGAGAAAAACATAAATAAACTCCACAATGTCCTTTTTCGTAAATTTAGTCTCTCAAGCGTGAAAAAGGGTAAAATAATGCAGGAGAGAACTCTATTGACCATGATTTGTCAACGTATACCTTTTTTTGTAAATAGTCTAGTTCAATCCGTAAAAGGGCTAAACTTATATTGAATAAACGACTGTGCATTTACTTTTATGAGTTCGAATAGTCAAGTACTCAACAATCTTTTCATATTTTGGGAGTCAAAAAAGAGCTTAAAGGTAACTCCAATATTTCGCTTTTTCATAAGTTTTAACGAGTCCGAAAAAGTGATAAAATTTTACTTGTTATCACCAAATTTCAATTAAATTAACAAGCAGGAAAAAACAGAAAGAACTTGACATTTTCATGTACATTTTACGAGCGTGAAAAGAATACAAAACACAAGATTTTCATGAGTTTAATAAGTATTGAAAATAATAACCAAAATGGACTCATAAATAGTTTTTATTTTTATACAAGCTTGAAACAGAGAAAAACTATGCTTGAGAATGGTTTCATTTTTGCACAAGCTTGAAACAGAGAGGAAATTGTGCTTGAGAGTGGTTTCATTTTTACATAAGATTGAAACAGAGAAAAACTATGCTTGAGAGTGGTTTACATGCCCCCAGGATAATGACTTAATTCTAGGCACATGACCCCGAAGTTTCGTTTGATCCACCTGGGTAGACTACTGGTTACTAGTAGGCAGATTAAATGAAGGTTTATTTACGAGATCAAGTGAAAGACTCAACTTAATCAGGGGAGGATTTGTTTCATTTTTTAATGAGATTGAAACGGGAAAATAATTATGCTCATGGAACCTTGTTCATTTTTTAACGATCTTGATACAATAAAAGGAACTATGCTCATAAATTTCATAGATTCGTTTCATTTTTTATATAAGGTTGAAAAAATGCGCCATGATCCATCCTTCTTCTGCACCAATACTACTGGAGCAAATAAATAACTTTGACTAGGTTGAATTATACCAACCTCTAGCATTTCTGCAACCATACCTTCAATTTCACTCTTTTGGGCATAGGGATATCTGTAAGGCCTAATGTTTGGAGGAACGCTTCCTAGAATCAAATGAATAGCATTATCATGATCACGAATAGGTGGTTTTCCTTTGGGAGTCTCAAATACCTTGGAATGATTATCCAAGACTTTTTGGAGATCTGGAGAACTCGACGATTTTGATGTGGGAACCTCTAGCGAACATAATTGTGCAATTACGTCATGTTGTTCTTTCTTTAGAAGATTTGTCATGTCGTTAGAGTTGATTATCTTTCTTGGTTTCCCTACGATACCCCTTAACTCAACTTCTTTTTCTTCTGAAATTTTTTTCAAGAAAAGTTCTTGAAAATTAAAAGATATATTACCCAAAGATTGTAGCCATTGGACTCGTAGTACAACATCAACACCACCCATTGGAATGGAAAGAATTGGACTATTCAACACATATTCTCCCATGGATAGCTTGATATTATGGTACTTTCCAGAGAAATTTATGGTTCCTCCATTTGCAACCATCACTTGACATTCTCGTGCTGGATATATGTAGCAATTCAATTCCTTAGCTATCTTACAATGAATAGAATTATGGGTATTGCTCGAATCAATCAACACTATTACCTTTTTCTTCTTGATAGTTTGAGGAGTGGTAATTCTGACCAATGCATTACAAGATATGGTTGGATTCATTTTTTTTTTCTCTAGGGTTTTGTCCCGATGTGTATCCTCTTCTTTTGATGTTTCTTGTTCCTTTTCTTCTCCCTCTTCTTCACGAGACATGCTAGAGCTTTTAGGTTGCTTACTAGGTGTTTCCATTTTCTTTCTTCGGGACATCAATTAATGATAATTATTCTTCACTATTCCCTTTGAATTCCTTCAAACTAATTTTTCAAACCAAACTTATGCAAAATTTTAAAAAGACTACACACTTTTTTGCACTTTGTAAGAGATCGATATTGAATCTGTTGTATCTTTGCAATTTCGGATATTCAAAGTCTTTTTTTTTTTTTAGGTAGCCCTCTAAGTCCTCTTTCCAACACCACAAGTTTGATCAATATTGGATTCTCCAAGAAAGAGTTATTACAAATCTCCCATGATGACCTGATTATAGACTGGTTCAATATAGAAAACTTGTATGAAGTGCCATGTTGTAACTGTTTCGACCTTCAGACTTGGAAACAATAAAAATAAAACTACAGTTCGTCTTCTTTTTTAACCTTTTTTATGAAATTTCAATCTGATTCTTAGAGAGAAAGTTATGACAATTTTCCCCAAGTCACCTGTTTGAGATATAATTTGGGAGCCTGCAAAAACCCTAACTTCCTTGGATCATATCTCCGAAAATTTAGTGAGACAAGATGTGAAATTCATGCCCGAGGGTCATCAAGATTTCATCTCAAATGGGTTTTAATTTCAACTTCTAACATTTCTTAGAAGAAATTATAGGGAAAATTCCATGATAATCTGTTTGAAGCACTGAAACCCTAGAATCCAAAGCTCTGAAACCAAATGTTATACAACCAACTCACAAAATAGAAGAAAAGATAGATCAACGACTTCAAAATCAACCTCTTCGAGGGGGAAACCTCATTTACATTACACAAATGAAAAATTCCTGGATGATACAAATGACAAGACCTCCTTTCTATATATAGGAGTCTAAGGGGTCACAATATAATCATAGCTGACATAACATAATAATGTAAGGGCACAACAATAACAATAGTGGGCTTCTATGGGGCACAATAATAACAACATGGGGATAACATGGGCACAACAATAATAATAAGGGGCTACAATGACAATATTAATAAGGGAATACACCACTATTATAGGGACCTAACAAGTTTCCTCCCTAATCTGAAAATACGAGAAAGCTTTTCAAGATTTGTCGATGAAATTGCCCCCTGAAAGGAAAATTGAACATATCATTGAATTCAAAACAAATTCAACACTAGTAAATGTAAAGTCATATCACAGCCCCCATCATCATAAACCATAAATAGAATGATTATTACAATATATGCTAAAGCATGGGATCATTAGGAAAAATAGAAGTCCATACGATGCACCAGTAGTATTCATCAGAAAGAAAGATGGATCCTTTCGGTTGTGTATAAATTACAGAGGATTAAAAAAAATTACTATTAAACACAAATTTTTTATTCTATTCATTGGGCTGGACGAACTCCATGGCGCAAAATACTTCGCCAAATTAGATTTGAGATCAAGTTACTATCAAATTCGAGTGAGATTAGAATGTGTTGAAAAGACTGCATTTAGAACTCATGAAGGGCACTATGAGTTTAAGGTTATGCCATTTGGGTTAACAGATGTGCCAACCACCTTCCAAGAAACCGTGAACGAACTTTTCCACCTATACTTGTGAAAAATTTTGTTAGCCTTTTTTGACGATGTTAACGTTTACAATAAGACATGGAAGGAGCACCTCAAGGATCTAGAGGAAGTACTATCCATATTAGAGAAGAATCAATTTTACAGCAATTTATCAAAATATACGTTTGGGAAAAAGGAAGTTGAATACCTAGGACACGTTATATCCAGGGAAGGAGTCAAAGTGGAACCCAACAAAATCAAAGAAATTAAAGAATGGCCCAAACCTACGAACATATCAAAACTAAGAGGACTTTTAGGTCTAACTAGGTATTACATAAGTTTAATAAAAAACTATGCATATTTGATGGCACCCCTGACCAACTTGTTAAAAAATAACGCTTTTAAATGGAATAACCAAGCAGATGAATGCTTCAATAATCTAAAAGAAGTAATGTTAACCACACCAGTACTGGCAACTCTAGACTTCTCCAAAATGTTCGTAGTCGAATGTCATGCTTTAGGGTTCGGAATTGGATCCATATTAATGCAAGACAACCACCCTATATCATTCGAGAGCGAGAAACTTAACAAACGAGAAGGCTTGAAATCAACTTAGCAAAAGGAGATGCTTGCCATAATACATGCAAAATGGTGACAGTACCTTCTCGGAAGTAAGTTCTAAATCCGAACAGATCACAACAACCTTCACTTTCTACTTCAACGGAAAACATTGTCAACAAAATGATAAAATTCGATGGATAAACTTTCAGCATTTGACCTAGAAATATTGCACAAAAAAGGAAAGTAAAATGTTGTAGCTGGTGCACTCTCACGTAAGGATAATGATAACACAACATGCGTCGCCTTGGTAGTTGTTCCTGAGTGGTTAGATGAAATACGAGCTGAGTATGCCAAGGATTTGAATTGTGGCTTTATGATTGAAAACATCAGTCAATATGCCAATTTTGAATGGAAAAGTGACATACTATGGTACAAAGAATTTAGCTAACCCCAACATCCAAATTTATAATGAAAATTCTAAAGGAATCTCACAGTTCTCCAACAACTGGGCATGTCATATTCTTCAAAATTTACTACAACATTCGAACATATTTATGTTGGAAGGCTATGAGTAAGGAGATCCAAAAATATGTCCCGGAAAGTGATGTTTGTCAGAGAAATAAGAATGAAAATATCCCAACCCCTGGTTTACTACACCCATTACATATTCCAAATCAAAAGTGGGGGGAAATTTTGATGGACTTGATTGAAGGACTACCTATGTTTGATGGTAAGGACAAGATATTTTTCGCAGTTTATAGACTCACTAAATATGACCATTTCATGGCAATAAAAAAAACTGACACAACTAAGCAAATTTCAGATGTGTTTTGTAAAAACATTTACAAACTACATGGTTTTTCCTAGGTCATTGTTAATGATAGAGACACAAAATTTAAGGGAATTTTTTTGAAGGATTTCTACAACGAAGTGGGAATATCTCTCAGCATGAGTTCGGCCTATCACCCCTTGATGGATGGTCAAACTGAAGTCGTAAATAAATGCTTGGAAACATATCTTTGGTGTTTCTTCACCGATAAACAAAACAGATGGACCCATTGGCTACACCTGATAGAGTGGTGGTATAATACCACATATCATACTTCAGCTAAGATGATGCCTTTCCAAGACCTATATGGCTATGAACCACCCAGGTGGAAGGATTTTGTGCTAATCGATTCTAAGGTATAAGTAGTAAAAGACCACTTAGAAGAAAACCAAAGAATTATTAACTTGTTAAAAGAAAATCTAATAGTGGCATGTAATAGAATGAAACAAAATGCCGACCAGCATCACACTGAAAGAGAGTTCAAAGAAGGAGATTGGGTCTTTGTTAAGCTTCAAACTTATAAACAATTACCGTTAAAAGATCAAGGGAAAAATAAGTTATCGCCTAAATATTATGGACCCTACCAAATAATCAAAAAATAAGTAGTGTGGTTTATGTACTGAAGCTACCAGAGAACTGTCAAATCCATAACACGTTCCATGTATCAAGCCTCAAAAAAGTATTGGAGCAAAATCAAATAGCTCAAACAGATATACCCGAGACTGATGAAGAAGGAAGAATCGTCTTAGGACCTGAAGGTATACTGGCTACCAAAGAGAAGGTATTACGATCCAAGACTATTAGGGAGTACCTCATCAAAAGGAAGAAACTACCAGAGGAAGACTCATCATGGGAGACAAAACATTTTCTTCAGTAACACTCAACATTACCTATGCTTTGAGGACAAAGCATTTTTAAGGGCAAGGCAATGTTATGAATTAAAATTTCATCTCTCTCTCTCTCTCTCTCTATATATATATATATATATAGATTATGAAAATAAATAAATATTAATTACTAAATTAGCAAATAAATTAAATTAAGATAAGACACTCAATTAGTTTTGAATAGACATTAGTCCAAAGGATGTGTCTTTTTAGGCTCGTGGCTAGTCAACTCCTATAAAAGGAGAACTGCCCTAGCCTAGTAAAAATCATCATCTAATATGGAATAAAATGTATTGTTTATATACAAATGTGTATCTCATTTGCAAGTATAAGAGAAAAAAACAATCATCTGTTCCAAAATCATTGGTTGAGGTGGTTTAGCCTCTGGAAGCTTTGGTTTGGTTTTGTTTGATTGTTTTCATGAGATCCCACATTCATGTTGGGAATATGTTGTGGGGGTGATTCGCTGAAAGAGAGATTTGGTTCAGCCCAATCTATGGTCGGGTGGTACGTGGAAGTCCCTGACCTGGTTGGATTTGCATATGTTAATAAGAGCTCCTTTTCCTTGGTACTTTTATGAGTAAATATGCTTGATAGTATGTGGCTTTAATGGTTGTTTCCTCATTGATATTTATCTGGTTATTTGTTAGTTGTAAGTATGTTTTATAAAAGTTATGATGTATGACTCTTATCATGTTTTGGTTAGTATATGAAATGTTAATGAATGAATGACCTAATAGATAATAATGTAGCTATTGTGAGGAGATATCAGTCGTCTTTGAAAATTATCAGACAAGTATGAGACCTTTATGCTCAGATTTGTTATTGTTACCTGTATATTACATGTTTGTGATATGATTGACGAAATTCTAGTCATGGCTAGTAGCGGTTAGGTCAATTCCTTGTTCAAGTGTTTGCATTAGTACCCTTTTTCTATGTTATCTATCATTTTTGGAAGTTTCATGAAGTTTTGGGCAGTGGCCTTAGTGTTGGCCTTGAAAAAGTGACACAGAATCTGGGGTCACTATCACAAAACTACTTGAAAAAGGCCACAATTGCATGGATGTCATGTTGTGGGAGCGAATGGAGGGTCCTAGTCACATGCATGCCTTGTCATGTGTAACACCCTCCTCCCACATTCACCCAAGTTAATCGGCTTGCTGAGATAAACATGTGACGAGAGGTTAATATGATCTGATTCAACTCCCCACATACATTTAAGGAAGAATAACTGATAAAGCACAACCTATCTGACCTTCTACACATGCTAAAAAAGCTTCAGGAGCCAACCAACCCTTCCAGGTGACCAACCCCTAAGAAAACTTAAAATTTCACTGGCATAGAGTCTTAGTTGCTCCCATGACATGGGTATGGATGTGACTGGGACCCTCCAGTCACTCCCATAACAAGGGCATGCCAACGACTAGGGACTTTTTCAACTAGTTCTGAGTTAACGACCCCAAATTTTGTGCCACTTTTTCAGGGCCAGGACCCTTGCCACAACCCAAAACTCCATGAAAGCTTTAGGGCTGATAAACAACATAGACATAATGATACTAATGCAAGTACTTGAACATAGACTTGATCTGACCCCTACTAGCCATGACAAGCGTTTTGTCAAACATGTCACAAATATGCATTCTACATGTCATAACAACATATCTGAGCATAGGGGTGTAGGAATTTACAGGGTAAGTTCCTCAGACAGAACACCAAAAGGACACCGCTCACAAACAGATCACAGATCAATACACCAGTATTTTGACGTGGTTAAACCCTCAGAGAGGGAAACAGTCCACGGCCTGCGCCAACGTGGCTACTACAGGCAATTTATTAATAAAAGAATGAAAATTTACATAAGCTTCTCTCATGCACGGTTAACCTACAAACGACCCTCCATGCGCTTTAAATAGAATTCATGGACCAATCGGGTGTCAAGCCACGGATCAAATGTCGGTAATATCGAGGAGAGAATGAACCGTCGGATCACTACATATCGTGACCATTGGATTGTAAGTTACAAAATGTACAACGGTAAAGAAACAAACTTTACCTAACTCTATACCTAACTCTATACTAGACCAAGTTGAACTTAACTATTTCCTATGTGTCGGAATATCCTAACAATATTGTCCTTTATTTTCGAACAGCTCTGCCTCAAAACCTGCTCACCACTTGCCTACCTTCTTCAAGAACATAACGTTTAGCATCCTTATGTATCTAGGAGGTAGTTTATATTTAAATCATGGTTTTTATGATTTCCTCTTAGTAGGAATGACATATTTGATTCTTTATACTCTCTAATTATTTGGATTGACTCAAATAAATCTTAAGACCTTATTCCTTCTCATCCAACACTAGTATTATCCATCTCATACCAACATTACTCATCTGGTAACCATGTTCCTACTCATCCGGTACCCATGCACTTGCATTCATCCTCTATGTGTGCTCGTATGGTACCCGTGCACCTGCAATCATCTAGTACCTGTGATCATATGGTACCTGTGCACCTGCATTCATATGGTACCTATGCTCGTCTGGTACCCGTTACCTATATTTTTTGGTTCTTGTGTTTATTCGACACCAATATCATCTATTCAGTACTAAGCCTATTCGGCTAGTACCTGCGTTCATCCTGCACTGACTGTGTTCATCCAGCACTAGAACCAACTCTTCATCTTTGATGGTTCCAGTGAGCTACTTTGATGAGGCAAATGGAACTACTGGTAAAATCCTTACTTCTATACGTAAAATCAAGATACGATTCATCCTCATGCACTGTGTGTCATGAGGATGAAGCCAAATATTTGAAGGAAAGAAAATTGTAATATTTTTATAATGAATAGATAATATCTTTTAAGCTTTGGATGTAATGACCATTCCTCTATAAGATAATGCTCATAGATGATAAGTGTTAGTTAATTAGATACATAAGTTAGTAAAAGATACAGAGATATAGAGATTTAAACAATATTGTTATGTTAGAGATTTTATTGAACAATTAAGTTTTGTAATGCTTTCTTCTGAAATCAATGATATGAGCAGTGATTGATAATTTTGATGTGTTAATAGATTATTTAGTTCTGTAATTTCTTTCAGCTTCCCTTTGTAGCTTAGAAAGGGCCCACTGAAGCCATTAAGGCAAATTTTTATTACAGTTATTGTGAATCGTTAAGAGTGCCTTAGTATTATAATTCAATTTCAAAGTACTTCATCTGATTCTAGTTTTGATTCTATGCAAGTAATCTATTTGAGAGTATTAGGTAAAATTGACTCGGGGTTTGACTCAAGGTTGACTTGGTTAAATAGTAGTGGTTTTAGGTACATGGTATAGTGTACCCATGGTATTATGGTCTGTGGTATTGCATGTAATGGAGCCTATAAAAGGCTTGGAATACTTCATTGTACTGTAGGCCTGGAGGTGAGCAGTGCAAGCTCACTTTGCTGGATTGGCCAGGGTTTTGGCCAATGTTAATGAGATCTCATTGGGTTGGGTTTTTCCCGGATTTGGTGTTTTCCTAGATAAATATTATGTGTATTGTTGCTATTTATTTTCTTTTCCTCTATGTAAATATCAATAAATCACAGTAATAAATTATCTCTTTGTGGTAAATTTCTAACAATTGGTATTAGAGCTAAGTTGGCTTTAGAAGGACGTTTTTTGTTGCCAAGGGTTTGTATTGGCCTAGTAGATAAAGAGATAATTGAGTTTTTCTTGCAGATCTGGATCAAAAGCCATATATTGTGAAGCAAAGTTGAACACTATTTCGTCATGAGAGATTCACTAGATGAGGAGGATATGTGCACATTGATTAATTAATTGATGAACCATGTACCTGAAAAGAATGGCTAGATAACTGGTAGTTACAGTGGCTGGTGACCCATGTAATTCGGTAGATGGGTTCTTTTTATATGGACATTGATGTCATATATACAAACACAGCAACAAGGGTAAGCAAAAAAAAAGTATTATAATGGAGTGAAATTTCTAATTTTCATGTAAATGGGCATACTGTGGGAATGTCTCACTTAGTAGGTTTTGGTTGGATTTAGTTAAGGAACCCCAAGTCAAGTTTAAGGGGGGAATTGTTAGGTAAAATTGACTTGGGGTTAGACTCAAGGTTGACTTGGTTAAATAGTAGTGGTTTTGGGCACATGGTATAGTGTACCCATGGTATTATGGTCTGTGGTATTGCATGTAATGGAGCCTATCAAAGGCTGGGAATACTTCATTGTAATGTAGTCCTGGAGATGAGCGATGCAAGCTCACTTGGCTGGATTGGCCAGGGTTTTGGCCAATGTTATTGAGATCTCATTGGGTTGGGTTTTTCCTGGATTTGGGGTTATCTTGGATAAATATTATGTGTATTGTTTCTAGTGATTTTATTTTCCTCTCTGTAAATATCAATAAATCACAGTAATAATTTATCTCTCTGCGGTAAATTTCTAATAGAGAGTGCGATATAAATGTGGAGATGCTAGTTTCTGAATGATAATTCATTGGTTTTATGAATGTAAACTTTATTTCTCAGGTTGTATGTTTAATTGTTGGTTTTTATTTTGAAGAATAGGAACAGTTAAGGTAAGAGATCTCACCATTCACCTACATGTGTTGTTAGGTGAAGATCCTTGTCATACCTAACATTTCTTGTATAAGAATGTATAGCTTCCTCAAGAACTAGTTAAATTAGGAATTATTTATTTACTTGATCACAGTGATTTGATAAGTTGCTTCAGGAAAACAGAGTTGAATCCATCTTTTCATTTCATAACCCTGTAAATGGACAAACTTATTACTTGAGCAAAAACATTTAGATCACATGCTTGATGAGATTTTATTTCTTAGTTTTTCTTTCTGATGTTAAATTGTGTGAATAAGCTAGATTGAAACTTGTAAAATGGAGTATTTGTTTTGAACGCTTCTTATCTAGGCTATACTTATCAAACATAGGAACTTATTCATTATTGGCACATATAGTGTATCAACTCTATTGATTCAAATCCCTGGTTGATAATTTAATTTATGGTGATACATCATTCATATAATTTCACCAACAACTTCCAAGTAACTCCCAAATACCTTTCGATGTCATTTATAATACATGTAAATCACTCTACCGTAACCAATGAAGTGGGGTTGATCACTTCACCAGGTCTGACATGATCTCGTTCTTAGCTCCTTTGTAAGGGGAGTTTCCAAGAGCCAAATTACAGTACATGGATTTACTCGCTATCGCAAGATTCTAATGTTTGTTTTCATATTTGGAAATTTAACTCACTTTCCTATTCTAAAGCCCTACAACGTGATCTAATGTAGGTGGAAAAAATCAATAAACTAATAAAAATTTCAAAATTGATTTTATTAGCACTATTTTTTAAAGCTATTACTTACTTAAAGGGTAAATGGATGTGAAAGTGATGGTGTTATGACTTGAATCAAAACTTTAATGCAATTGAACATGATATTGTAATCTTTTCATTTCGTTGAATTGTAACTAAAATAAGGGAAGGGTTTCATTAACTTTTCAAAAATACAACAACCAATGAATCATTTTCAAGATATAAATTAGAGAAATGAATAATACATTATTCTTGGCTCTTCTTTGAGAAATTCAACCTAAATTAGTCAAAATCTATGTTACAAGAAGCAAAATTTTGACCTTAAAAAATTCTTACATACCCAAAAACAAACGATGAATTCTTCCTTCAACAAACGCAAGCCATAATTTCAATTTGGTGTAATGAGTTACAAATCATTCTAAGTAGAATATTATGTTGTATCATAGAGAAAAATGACCATTATTCACTTTGAGAAAAGACCAAACTCCAAATCAGAAGTGCTACCTCGAAAACCCTAAATTTCCTAATACTAATAATTCTTTGCAATTATGAAATCAAAGTACTTAATCTAATCTTTCGACATAAAAAAGGACATGATCAATCTATATTAGTAGTCGTTTATCCTTCTTATGATTAATTAACAATTCACAAGATCAAACTTTGAACCCTGATTTGAAAAACTAAAGAATTCTTAAAAAAAACAACCCAAAACATGAAATGGAAATAAAGGGACATTTCCTGAAGGGAAAGAAGCCTAAATAAACACATCAATCAAAATTTCATGGACTCAGCAATGGGAATGTTTAAATTTTCAAAACAATTATGCATGTGCGCAAGCAATAAGTATGATTCAGTGCATATACACATTGTTTTTAAAAGCTATGTGTGCAGAAGTATGCTTTGTGACTAAATATAAAGTGCAAACCTCAGGAAAATTTAAGAAAAATAAAAATAAGCCGAACAAATCATAAAAGCCATAACTTCAATATTTTTCAGACACTCAGAGAGGGCTATGACAAAATGATCTAAAGTCGAAACAGAAGACAATGGAGAATGAGACATTCCCCATTGGAGTTTCCAATTTGTTAGGTAGACTAAACCTTCTTACATAGAAGATGGATCTCCCTAGATCTCAAACAAAATCTAGTAGCAAACAAGAAAGTAATGGTCGCCTTTTCTTAGCCTATGATTGATTGAAACAGGTAATATGTGAGGGATAATTTACCGGTTTAACGAAGTGCCTGTTGAAGTAATTCAGTTCCTTCCATAGTTCGCATCTCCAGGATGCTTTAGACATCGTACCAATGCTTTACACAAGTTCTCCATGATGTTTCAAAGGACATTTTCATATATAGGAATACACAAAGAATCAAAGCATCTAGTATATAGAACGAAAGATAAATGAAACACTTAACTAAACATAGATCATAAAATCAAATTATAACCAATCATAACCTATGTGAGTGATAAAGGAATCTCACAAATGATATCATAATATACATGATCATGAGAACAATTGTTTTTTACAGAATAAAATTGAGAGTAAACTTACAGCCTCAAAGTCTTGATGTTACAAGCCTCATCCCACGATATCCAACCTTCTCTTTGGATGAAAATCCATCTAGGCGCATTTTTGCAACATAAGCCTTTCTTCAATAGTCTTCCCCAATCCTCTAGCCTACGTTTGATATATAGGACAAGAGGAGGAGGTTTGGGATCCTCTTCCTAAGGGATGAGATCCACAAATGGTGGGATATGGGATCCACAAAGAGAGGGAAGTAGCTCCATGATGGGAGGGATCAGGCTTAAGTAAGCATAAACGCAAAGTTGTTAGTTGGGAAAGATTCAACTAACAAATATTCTTGACTTTACTTTTTTATTTTTGACTTGTGTTAAGTCATGTGCGTAGGCCATAGGGTAAGACAGAGAACACTTTTGTGCAGAGTCTAATGGTCTCCTCTTTTTCTATGCAGAAATTGACTAGGGAACTATGTAGGTAATCAAAATTAGGATTTTGGGCTTTGAGGTGCAAGAATTTCATTCTCTTTGGGATTGTTTAGGTTCTATCCTTGCAAAGGGATGCATTGGAACACTTTGATGGATAGTGAGAGATCCAAATTGATGGTCATTTGCCTAATACGACAAAATGACGTGTAACAATGTGATTACTACAACCACTACTCATAAGCCACACCTCCTTGCAAACATTATTAGTTGAATCACAAGCCAAGAATAAAGTTCCAACCTCTTCTTTTTGTTTAGAAAAATTAGGTTGTTATCTTTTTCCAACAATTCTACTCATAATGGCCAAAGAGTTTACAATAAAAATACCGAACTTGGTATTTACTAAATCTTTGAGCTCCATCATTGTCATCATTAACTCTTCCTTTGTTGTTTGCAGAAAAAATTCTTCCTTGAACTCTGCCTCCTCTGTATGTATGTCCTCTTCCTCTTCCATGACTGTTTTGTAATTTCTCATGGGAGGAATTCTCACATTCATGACATATCTTTGGAAAGCTTCCCTTTTGCTTGAAAAGCTTGTTCAATATATTTTTCAGAAAATCTATTCATTCTTTTCTCGTGAGATTGAGGAGACCCCATTGGCTCATTCACAGACATGTGAGTTAGATCTTGAGACTCCTCAATAGAAAAAACAGCCCCAACAAAATTCTCAGGCAAACTTCTTAAAATATTCTCAACAATCTTTTGATATTTTAAATATTCTCCATAAGACCTAATTTCATTCACTATTCCCATAACTCTAGTGAAAAAATCTTGAATAGATTCAGAGTTTTGCATGCACAAAGTTTCAAATTCTCTTATTAAGGACCACAACTTAACAACTTTTACCTTATCGGTTCCTTGATTTTGTTACTCCAACTAGTCTTGGAAAAATTGAATCATGCGCTGCTTGCTAGATTATGAAGAGAGCCTTTGAATCCTTTTTACATTTTTCCTTTAGTTGTGTTCTTTGGTCTTGAGTCTAGCGAGCAAGTGTTTGAGCATCTTGTTTTGTATAGCCATTTTCTACGAAATCCCACAAATCTTGTGAGAGAAACAATCTTTTTATCTTAATGCTCCAAACCAAAGTTCTCACCTTTAAAGACCGGTATTTGGGGCTAAGAAATATTCAAATTTTTTTTGTTGCTGGCCATTGCTGCTAACTACTAAGCACTCCTAACTTGAAAGTGCATAAACTTCACAAAATTATGAAAACTCTTGCCAATAGATTTCACAAAATTTTGAAATCTCTTGCCAAGAACACACACTTTACACACAATTAAACTCTCTTCACCTAACTCTTATACCACATGTTAAATCTATCAAGGGCGTACATATGAAAGTATGTAAAAAAAATGAACAAAAACTAGAAAACTCTAGTTCCCAATACATGAACTCATCTCTCATTAAAATATCATATCTTCATGGAAGCAATGAATACATTATTATATAGCCAACATAATTCTAACTGGATTATCAATTATCTAACTAACTTATGATTCTAATCTACTGCGCCTAATGATTTGTTGAATAATACTTTGAATACTCACTACGTCTATTAATTTGTTGCCCTAATTTTGATAACTCACTAACACAAAGTCAGCTAACTAATTTGTCAGCAATTATATAACATAATTAAGCATTATCCTCAACAAGCTCTCATTTTTCTTTTACATTTTTTCATGTGTATTTGTGTTGGTGATGGTATTGGATTTGAATTAAATCACGAAGGTATTATTTGAATTGAACTAGTGGACATTCTTAGGTTCCCATGAGTTTTTCTATAAATTAATGTATGAAATCTTCGCCTAGATTTTTTAGTAAGATGTTCATTGGATATCTTAGGTACAATCCTTCTGTTAATTTATAGGAATAAAATTCTTCCTGTGTATAGTGTTGCATATAAAACAAGTGAAGCACTTGTACTGTGTTTCAGATAGAATGATGTGTCATTACACTAGAGACACATTCTATAAGGAAATACTTAAATAAGATAGTGAATTGAATGGTTGACTTAACATCTAAGAGTGTCTTAACAACGCACCATCTATCCAAAACTCGATAGACAATTTAGTTACTTCTTGATAAAAAAATGTTTAAACATATTATTAATAATAAAATATTAAAAAATACAATTTAAACAATAACATCAATTTAATCAATAACATCATCCCCACATATATATTGATCGCTTAAACACTTAATAAATCCATAATTAAAATAAATTTTATAAAAATAATTTATGTTATTTCAATATAACCCTTCCAAATATTCTAAAAAAATTATAACCAAATTTAAACATTTATACACACCCCTTTACAAATCAATGCGACTTTCACTAAATGTTAAAAATTAAAAAGAAAACATCAAAATACAAACCAACATAATATTCTTCTTACTATTCATATCTTCATTACAAATTTCAAATTTCAAAATAATTTAAAATGTAATATAGATAACATGGAACTATTCTTATCGTCATTACAAATTTCGAAATTTTTAAAAAATAGGATAGATAAAAAAGAAGTTAATTATTTTACTTCATTTCTATTTGTGAATTTTTTTCTATATATTCCAAAATTTACATTAGAATAAAATTAAAACACAACAAGGGAGCCACTGCCGTAGCTATAGTCCCTGCCGGAGAGAGTTTTTACAGCGCCCAAGCCAGTGCAAGCACTGGGGTTTCAAGTGCAAGTGCAGGAGATGCGTTGTGGAGCAGTCTCTGAGGACATCTCTGAAGCCTATAATTACTACACGGTTTGAGCAAATTCATCATCAAGCAGAGGAATTGATGGCTACAAGGTCTGGTCAACAACCTATTGATGTGGATCCTCCAGCGTGCGCAGAATAGGAACGAGTACACAGAGGTGGAAGGCTCCTCGCTCCTCAGATAGTCAATTTTCTGAGAGAAATAGTTTTCGGGTGGAAGGCTCCTCGCTCCTCAGATAGTCAATTTTCTGAGAGAAATAGTTTTCGGGAGCGTGAGGCTCAATGTCGAATTTCTTGCAAAATGGTACCCATTTTCTGGCAAATTCTGAGGTCTCAGAGAGAGATTCAAAAGTAAGCATCGACGCTCCGTCATCAGAGACATAACATGACACATTGTCTACAGGGTAGTCTACTAAAAGGATTGATAATACTGTATTGGCAGTAACCAAAGGAGGCTCCTTCAGTGGATCCACAGTACTCACAAAGAGGTCAACAGGTGCAAGCATTGATGGTTCGCCTTCTCGTTCGTACCTGACAAAATAATACAAAGTAAGGCCTCGTCTATATTTTTGAAATGTAAGTCTATGCAGGGTATCTGGCATTTCCAAAATAATTCCCGTTCATTTATTACAATTTAGGGCATGAGTTGATACCAAGTGCTGGTGTTTATGTCGAAGATACCTTAATGACAGTCGATCAAGATACGTTTCACGACTGATAGGTAACCACTTGGGAAACTGATCAAGAATCCATGACAAGGCAAACCAGATTTCACAAACGATAGAAGTGGCCCAGAGCCCATATGCATTCTTCACTGGATTCAGGAGACGATAGCAGAGAAAAATACCCAGCACTATTAGTCGAATTACAATGACCATTCGGTATGGATTTATTTTGCTTGAAGGAATTGGCACTTTTCGGGACAGTGGCTGCCTTGCTTCATCGGTCCTGCAGCAAAATCAAAGCTTCTAAGCACAACGTTCAAGCTTAGAATCATCAAACGTTGAAAATTGAAGAATTTGATCTTTCCGAACAAACTCAAAACATTCAATCATGCAGCCCAAAAGAGAGCAGAACAGAGTTTTTACATTGGCATATCGGGATCAATATAATCTTCAGGCTCATTTGGTGCAAACCCTCCATTATATTGATATCTCCCTTCCGTCATATCCAACTGGCCTGATTTGTTTTCCTTCGATTTATAACCATCACCTCGCTCCTTCCAAGACACGTTCCCAAAGCCATAAGAACCAATATCCCTGTTTGAATCCATGATGATCCTTCCACTCCCACTCCCTGTTTCAAAGCGACACATTCCAATACTCAACAGTGTTCGAAATTTTGAATTTCCACGTAGAATTAAATTAATTCGATAAAAATTAACAGAAATGAAGCCAATGGTTACCCGACTCGGAGCTTGGATGCACACGCTTCAGCATTGCAGGGTTGGCAAGCAATTGGTTGTCTGCGTAGTATGACGTTGGAATCTCCCTACTCACAACCTTAATTCAACAACTAATTCCATTTGACAAATATCATCATTCCAAGCTTCAAGCATTTGCGTTGAACTCCTTGCGTTTTGTACCTATTCTTTTAAATTTCAAACACAAATGTCCATACTTGCATAAATTTATTTTCCGCGTTCTGCTTTTGTTTTAATTTCTTTTTGAATTATTCAGTCTATCAAAACCTCGGAAGCAATTTTTCTATCTCTTGGTGTAACTTAAGCATTTGCAACAAATTATTCGATTAAATTCTAAATACATTTATGGAATTTGTTAAAAAGCATCCTGACTCATTTTCTTTGTCACAAATTTTGTATTTTTTAGGACCTCTCTTGCATCTTGTGTCAAAACCATTTGATTACGACTTCAAACAAATTTCTAAATGTTTATTACTTCCAACAAATGCAAAGATAGAATTTGTAAAAGCCAATTTTATGCATTGCGGCAAGATTTTCTAACCCTTAATCAAATTCTATGCATTCTCCAGAAATTTTGTCAAAGAAAATTCAGGGCATTGATTAGTACCGAGTGGTCGTTTGCAAGTACACGAATCTGTGGAGGAAGCTCTGGATTATGAGCAATCTGCGAATTTTCGTAGTCGGGACCTCGGCCATAGCTCATGCGTCCGTGGAGCATCGCCTCGGTGATCTACTGCATGTTTCTTTGCTGAGTCTCCACATTAAATTCATGTTATATGTCATCAACGTCTTCTTCATCATCGTCACCTTCCACACGTGGACTCCCTGCAAATGCCGTACCATATGACCAAATTCGCATCATTAAAGTCATAAATCGTGCTAAATTTACCATGAATGTGCAAATGCAGAACGATGGACGGTAAATTGGTCAAGAAATGGCAAATTCGATTTGAATTCGACGGTAAATTTGACAAAACCGTGCAAACTCGACCCGAATTAAACTAAATTTATCAAGAACGTTCAAATTCAACCCAAATTTGCAAAGCTAACATGGGTTATCCTTTCATACTGTCCAGAACGTGCACATTCAGCATAAACTCTACAAACTTTTGAAGAACTCGACACGAATTAGAATAAATTTGCAAAGAACGTTGAAATGTAACATGAACTAGGAAATTTAGTTTGAATCGTACTTTCATACAGGGGAAACCATGCAGATTCGACATCAAATTAGAACTTTTCAAGAATCCGACATGAAGTATAATAAATTTGTCAAGAATGTTCAAATTCAACCTGAACCAATGCTACAAAGCTGCCGAGAACGTCCAAATTCAACATAAAATTTTAAAGAGTTGCAGAGCAAAAAATAACCTTTTTGACGCTTGTAACGAGTATTGCACTGCGGGCACGACTGATTTCCTTTTAGTCTCTCGTACTCATAGCACGGCCGACAGAGAGGAAACCCGCACTCATTACAGGCAACGAACAACTCGTCGTCCGTGTTAAGCCCGATGTCCTCGCCACAAATCTGGCAGACGTGGCCACTCAACGTGTTCAAAGGCTTCGACTGCAATGCAACACAAGAAAAAAAATTTTCTAAGTCTCAAATTTAAAATCAGCACAACAACCCGAATGTAACTCACAATGCCTACGAAAAACCAACGTCCTGTATAAATTTCCGACCTCCTCATGTCCATGGATGACCACGAACTCGTTTCTGTTATGAGAACCAGCGACCAAGCCAGCGCTGGCTTCCATTGTTAAGTTCAATTCTCTGCCAAATTCAAAAAATTTAAGCTAAAAAGTCCTGCATGAAAGCTCGCCCCTATGATCCAAAAAGACAAGATTCAGACACTGAATTTCTATCAGATCAGATCCATATACAGAAATTCATCGATGACGCTCATAGAAAGCATTTCTAGAGAAACGTGGACGCCTCTGGTTATGACCCTAGGCGTCTCAGCTGTAGAGGAAAGCTACCATGTGAAGGGAAGTGACTACATGTGGAGGAGGCAGGTGTTGAAGTTGTAGGTGGCGAGGCAGGTTTTGAGGCTACAAGACACGCGGCAGCGTAACTTTGTATATATAAAACAAATGTCACGTTAAGTTAGTAAATTGGTTAAACTCGATTCATTGTTGGTTATCCTAAGTTTTAAAGAAAATAATTCTATAATGGATACAGAAGGGCAACCAAAAACTTTGGATAAGGAAATTTGGCCGGCAATAAGACCTCCAATTTAAAACTTTGGATAAAAGCAAAATAACAGCAAAGCTCGAAAATAAAAGTTTGGATAAAAAAGAAAAACATCACTTAAAATGCTTTGGTCAACTTGAATTAATAACGAGTCAACGTCGATGCGAATACTAATAGTCCCAGGCAGGGACTAATAACTCCATGGAACTAGTTTACCGTTTGCTAGACGGGAAATAAAATGAATCAATCTCAATTACGCTACCAATTCAGCGTCAATATTCAGAAGCACAAACATAAGAATTACGTAGAGCATACATACCAAACATAGTTTTTGTTCTCTCAAAGTATGCAGACATGAACGCATCTATATTCACATCCCATGAAATCCAATACATGAAAAGAGTTGGATTATATTATACAAGGTTTAAGATTTTCGAAGATAAAGTAATTGAAGTGTCAATTTCATTATAAAAAGTGATCTATGCGTAAATGTTATTTTTTATTAATTAAATTCTCATAATAATTAATTATAAATTTAATAATAAATTTATCTATATTTTAAATTTATTCTTTTCTCTTTTAGGTTGAAGATATCATTCTTTTTGAAAAAATTTATGATTATAAAGACAAGAAGCTTAAGGCTCATCATGTTTACTGCTCTAAGATGGGTATGATAGTTAATACCCACAACACTAAAGTTATGATCATTAAATCCAAAAAGATCATTCATAGTAGTTTTGTTTATGATAACCATTGCTTGGACCATGTTTCTTCTTATAAATATTTGGGTATTGACTTATATAGATGTCAAGTTTGGGGTTGTATCCAAAGTGTTGTAGATAAAGATTGAGATGATTTAAAAGCAATTCATAACCTACAATCTCAAGATCAAGGGAAATACTCCCTATCCTATCCTCAAGATCAAGGGAAATACTCCCTATCCTATCATCTTGATAGAAGCTGGCCTACGTTCAAATTATACTTTTAGAAAAATTACAAATTGATATATGAAGTGGAAACATTAATTTCAACGATAATATTTTGTGGTAATAATTATGAGTAAGTTTATGCAATTATATTTTTACTCCTACTTATTATAGTTCTAAAAGACACATAAATAATGGTAGCCAATAACTCCTAGAATGCATACTTATTTACATCTTGTTTCTATCTATTTTTTATGAGTAATTTATTAATAAACATAATAATTTACTAAACAACATAATATTGACTTTGTTTATTTTAAAGATTCAAAGCAACCATCCCTCTCATGAAATATATTGACATTTTTATTTATTTTAAAGATTCAAAGAAACAATCCATGCCATGAAATTAGTCTAATAGTTATTTAGATTTTGGCAAAAATCCAATAGATCTTTTGGGATGTCTAGGCTATTTAGGTTACAACTGTTAAGTTTCAGGAGGATTTTGGGTGTCCAAAGAGTTTTTGGTGCTATTGAATTCACTTCCACCATAAAAAAAAGCAATTTAAACATTCCTATAATTAAATTGCTAAAAATGAATAACATTAATAAACAATCCATTTTATTTCTTTATTCAAATTATTAAACATACTTTTAATTTAATTTATGTTATAATTATATTTTAAAATTAAACATTGTATATGCATGATATTATAATTTCATTTAACTTTTAATAATTTTTTGTATTTTAAATATAAAATTTTTTAATAATTTTTTATTATAAAATATAATGTTTTAAATATGCTAGCTAAAATGATTTGAAAAAGATTTAAAGTAATTAAACATTATTCATAAAAATAATCATGGCTACCCCAGAATAATAGAAATATTTGTTTGGTAAAAGAAATCTCCCTTTTTCCATGGAAAATAAAAAAGGTGAAGCAAATAATAATCCTTCGATTTGAAATATAACCTGGATCTTGGAGATTTAATACACATATAACCAACTAATAATTTTATATCCATTTGGAATTGTGTGTCTATGGAAAAAAAAAAAGGGTGAAGCAAATAATAATCCTTCGATTTGAAATATAAGCTGGCTCTTGGAAATTTAATAAACATATAACAAACTCATAATTTTATATCCTTCGGGAATTGTGATAGACACATCATTCTCATTAAGGATGGACAAACGTAAATCGGAATAACAGGTAATATATATATTTTTTTGGCAATCTCATTAAAAAATAAATACAAATTAATAAGTTTATTTTGTATAAATTCTTCTAATTTGGATAACATAATATTAAATGATTGTATACCAACTCTAAAGTATAAAAAAATCATACCAATTATAATAAAAAATTATTTATAAAACATTACTAAATATTATAATAAAAATTGAGATCCAAATCAACAAAATATAAACCATGTAAATGAAGGAAAACAATAGTTAGACCATAAACTATGTCTATACATTTTCAGTAAAACTCCACTATACGAAAATTCATATGGTTTTATTAAAAGATAAATAAAAACGAATTAAGTTTTACCAAAGCTGTTTGTTTTTAGTGGACACTTCTACTACTAATAAAATATCTTCTGCATATAAATATTTGAATTCAATTTGTGAAAAACACAATATAAATTAAATTGCTTACCATGACATGAGATGTAGTAGTTCATTTTAAGACTGAAAACAAAACTTACAATAACAATATTGTAAATTTATTTACTCCATATATTCCAACGCTGTCTCCACAAAGGAATTGTGGGGAAAATCAACCCATAAAGAACAGGCTGATTGCAGGTAGCGTAAAGGGGCCTGCAGAGGAGATTTTGAGATTTTTGGTACTGGTGGGTTTAGTTTTGTCGCTAGATCGATGGGCTTTAGGAGCCGTAGGCATACTCTTCGAAGGAAGAGAAAGCGTATAGCTGTGGTGAGTTTAAGTCGATTGTAGATTCTTTGAAGATTGGAATATTTTGGAATCCAATAGACATGGGATTGTAGATTTCTGGAATATTGGAATATTCTGGAATTTGACGGACATGGAGGCGGTCAAAAAATTGACAGGCCCCATATCCATCAGATTCCCAATATTCCAGGAATCTTCCAGGAATCTGCAATAGACTTAAGGATGGTCAATAGCTGTATGCCCAGTGAGAATACATTATCTTTTGAGTAACTTTTGCAATGACTGCCAGCAACCACCTTCAGTTAGGGAGGTATACTTCAATGCATGTGTTTGGGTGGTAATAAGAATTTCAAAACTTAAACTAATATGATGATTACACATTAGTTTTTTTAATTTATATATATGTGTGTCTCTCTCAAAGATTATAAAATATGTTGTTTAAAGTTGTACTATAGTCATGGTTATCATTATTAATTTGAGAGATCAAATATTTTTAAGTGTAAATTTATTTTAGATTACAAAACACAATGTGTAAAATGCTTTTTTTTTGTTATTAATATATTTTCACCTTAATATTAATTCATATGAAAATATTTTATTCATAATTATATTAAGTGATATGGACAACTAGTTAAATAGACACAGCATAGTCTATATTTCTTTTCTATTTTGAGATAATTATATTTTTTTTGAAAGATAGACTGATATATCTACACATCCCTTTATACTGGGCTGTAAAATCAGCCTTTCAACTCAATTATAATACATCTTTTAATTTATTAATGATATTTATATTTTTTCCTTTACTGAGTTATTTGAAACAGATATAACTAAGTATAGAAATCTTCTAAGTAATTTAATTATTCTAAAGAAAAATCTTATATTTCTTTTATTCATGAATTATTTGTGAATTATGAATAGAGTTCCCATCATCATAATAATAATAATAGAAAAATTAAATTTCAAATATTAACGCATATAAGTTATTCCAAAATTTCTCTCCAAACCATATGACAAATTATAAAAATCTTCCACAATATAACTGGCTACCATAACTATAAACATAGTCTTTCTAAAATATTTGAAAGAATATATAAGTTATTATATCCTTGTCAATGTGAATGACAGTAGAAGCATCATCCAATTGCAGCCTTGCAATGCTTAGCGTTTCCAATCAAATTTCGGTCACAAGTTAACGTTTTTATTGGAGTAAACTGCTTAAGCGCTCCTCTAATTCTACTCAGGATGTAAGTGAGGGACAGGGGGAGTCATTCTATATAACTAAATTTATATAATGAAAATATATAAATGGGATAATAATGTATATATATATGTTTTTAAATAATATAATTGGTTCATATAAATTTTACATTTTCAAAGTATTAATTAAATAATAAAGTATTAATTAAATAATAATAAGTATTATAGTTTGAATTAATTTTTAATAATTAAATATAATTTAAGATCCATTTTAACAGTACTTCAACAAATTAAAGAAGTAGATTATATTTTTAAAATGGATTTTTTTAAGATAAAACTTAATTAAAAAAATTAATGTTAGTGATTATTTTTTGCAAATGGTGAGAAATTAAATAATGTTTGTGATGATTGAATACCAAGGAGCTGAGGTTTCTCTTTGGCCCAAAGGCTATTCTTCATCTACTAATTATGTTTTGTTCTTTCCACATGAATAGGAAAGTTGTTGTCGATATGAAGTGTATATGCATATTTTCATCGATCACTTCTGTTTTGTTCTTTTCATCTGAATATGAAAGTTGCTGTCGATATGGAGTGTATACGCCTCTCTGGTGATGCTGATCTTTTCATTGTTCCGCTTTAATTCCTTAGATATACGCCCTGTCGCTGTCAGTTTCACAAAGTTGGTTTTGGGTAGATATAGAGATATGATATGAAGATCCAGTGTCAGGGTGTGATAAAGACTCCCACTAAATATAACATAAGTATTTCAGCTTGAAATGAAAAAACATACCAGGTTAGATTCGCGATATCATTGTTCTGTATTCTGGCTATCTGCTTTATGAAGTTCCTGCACATATACACACAATTTATTCTATCTATGTATTCGAGACGGTTGTTTGAGTAAAGCTGGTCGGAAGTACCATTATGATCTGTCGCTTTTTGTGGATTATCAAACATAAAAGCAAACACATATCAACGTGGTTCGAACGTTACTAACGTCACACTGAAACGGTTCACGGCGGATTCTCTTCCGGCCACGAGTAGCTTCCGAAACGACAGTTTGAAGTCACTAGAAGAGCTGAGCAATGTATTTTTCGGGATTGGTGATCGATAAATGTGTCTGTTACATCACCTTCATCTTCTCTGGATCCTCACTAAGCTATTATAGTGCCCTTACATTCCATGAAAGCAATACCCTATCATCTCAGCGTCGTCATTCCACTGAACTGCTTGCAGTCACGTACCTTTGGTTTGCTTCACACCCAATGCTGTAACAAGCGTTTCAATCTTTCTATACAGAAAATATCTATGAGGGTAGAAGCATCATCCACATTGTAGCCTTAAAATGATTAATGTTTCTAAAAATTAATATGAAACTGTTCACTTACATATGTTAGTACACACAAAGTAAAATTTATTTAATATTTTTTATTAAGCAGATATTCCTAGTACATCTTGAGTGTTGTACAGCTAACAATTAAATACTATAGCACAACATGTAGTCAATAACCACTCAAGCATACTTTTCAAGATTTATGAAATGCTGAATGGATAAATGTGCCAGATTGTTATCAGAGGATTGAAGATACATATACATGGACAATTTACATCGTTTGATAGTTTCAGTATTGATTATCTATGACAATGGAGCATTTTATAAAAAGGAAATGTTTGCCATTGAATCGCTCGCGGAGATCTTACTGGATCTCTTGCAACAAGGGTATAAATTTTACTGCCTATTCTACCGATGTTTGTTTTGTTTTTTTCAACTGTTATGTCAGCCTAGTGGGTATATGGTTCAGCGATTTTAAATTTATCGTTTAAAAGATTCAAGTGCGTTGAAAGTTGGATTGTTAGCACCAATTTGAAAATGTCGATTGAAGGCGTTAATTAATTGTTAGCTAAAATTCCAAAAACATCAAACTTAAGGGGTTGTATATATATATGTGTATATATATATGGCTGGCAACTTACAAGTTAATAGGGTGGCACAGACAAATCAAATGGTAGTTTTCTATTTTTCATTATTTTTAAACTATTGGAAGTAAATTTTTAACATTAAAAAATGGTTTTTCTTGAGAATGGGCTTATTTAAAAAAATTCTCTACTTTTTACATAGATGTAATGGTTTGGAATATTCAAAGGAATATTTACAATCTATTTCTAAATATTAAATAATTTCTTGTTCTAGTCATTAACTGCTGGTACATTTTTAGATAAGTTGAAAATCAATTTTACAAAGATGCTTTGTTTAGAAGAGGCTTATTAGTCCCTGCCTGGGACTATTAGCGTTCGATACGCAGTCAACTGGCTATTAGTTGATGCGTTGACCGCAAATATGTGCCGGCTATTTACTACTTAACCAAAGTTTACCTGCGCAGTTTCCTCGCAAAAAAATTTTAGCCAAAGTTTTTGTTTGGAGGTCTTATTGCCGGCCTCACGTCGCCCGATGTGCGCTCAACTTGCGCTCAACTCAATTTATCCTAAGTTCGTTCTCCCTGCGCTCAACTTGCGTTAGCCTAAGTTTTTTATCCTAAGTTTTCTTTGCTGCCTGTTCGTTTGAGGATTCTCAGGTGTAATTTATCCTAAGTTTATAAAAGCAGCACCCAGCACCTTAGCTACGGAGGTAGACACGTTTACAACAATGACACCTGCCAGTGGAACTTGTATCGGCCATGACAAGTAGCTTGGTGTTATGGAATATGTACTTGTGCGATTTCTTCTTTGTCCGCAGGCCGTGGGAGAAAAGCTTCCCCAAGCATAAAGTATTCTTCTGATAGATCCCCAGCTGAAGCAATTAGGGTTGGCATCTGGTCATGATCAGAGGGGATCTGAACATGGGGAAAATTCTCTGCCACAAAATTATTGAAAAGCAATTCTTCCTGATCAATAGTCTGAGTTTCATCTATTAATCTCTTGGCCTCTTCTTTGTGGACATCGCTTTCTTCTAGGCTTTCGGTAGTGGGTGCAGGGTTTTGGAATTGGGGTTGATGGGTAGAAAGCCCGAAAATCTTGGTAAGGGGCTTTGTCTCGGCCAACTTCGCAAAGTCGACTTTGAAGCTCTGAGGTGCGGATTCATCAGCAGCGGCGGTGGCGACGCCCCGTAGCATTTGCACCCGGTTAGCGACCAGTTTCCGCTCGTAGGCCTGTGTGTTGAGGAATGCTAAGCCGCGAACGCCAAACCCGCCGTGAGATGGCTCTGCAAATCGTTAGGCTGAGCGTTCGCATGCAGAGCCCGCGTTTCGCCGGCGCCGCTGCTGGATTCTCCGGTCCTGTTGCTTGCTGGCCACAAAATATATATCAATAATGAACCACCTGCGAATATATCTTCCAGAGGTAAGCAGAATCTTTAAATTGCATCATAGTTCTGGCAGGTGATATTGCTATTATACTTAAAATTAGAGTCCATTTTTCTTTTTCAATATTGGTTACAGGGTAAATTTGAACATAATTAATTGATTACTATGCATGCTGATTTTTCTCAATTTCATGACAGGGGTTGGACATTTTAAAATTTTACAACTGCTATATTGATGGCAGCACCTGAAGATCGGTAAGTTTTATAATTTACAATCCAATCGGCCATTATACTGGGGGTGTATAGAGGGCATTTGACAGAGAACGACATTCCTGGCGATAGAGCGGTGGCGCTATAAGGCTTACGCCTGTAATTAATGAAGAGGCGCTGTAAATTTGCATCTTGGTGGGTTGCTCTGTCAAATGGGGTCCTGTCTCAGCGCGGAAATTTCTCTTGAAACCTTAAAGTTATGGCAATTGGAAACCTTGCTGTTGCAACGAGACACTTACATGAATCACAGTCAAGCTCTGAGCTGATCTGCATGGTTGTTCTGATGGCAACTGCATTCACACTTGCAATTATAGCCTGGAATTTGCACCCCCGGGCAGGGACTACCGCTACGGCAGTAGCTCCCTTGTTTACAAAAGCCTCTTTCATTTTTTACAGATCTATCACAATTTGGGAGTTAAGAATGAATATTTGGACTATAGTTTTCATGAGCAAAAGCTCATAGACAGTGATTGATGGGCCACCTTATCAATTCGACTTAAGGATTAGATCTTACCATCTCCTTGATTGTTTCAAACAACAAACTAAAGATGGATGAGGAGGTTTTTAGATCCAATTCTTTTAGATATTGATTTTTTTTTTGTCAATTTTTGTAATTAAACTTTTCAGAAATGGTAAATCTAAAAACTGATGTAATTTTTGCATGAATTAGATGGAAAAGTAGAGAAAAGGGTTGGGGCTTTTTGGGAAAGCAGTGCTGTATTTAAAAATTCTTTGGTTGTTAATAATGTTTTCAAGCAAAAGAACAATAATTTTGCCTCAATGATTCTTGTGTTAGCTATTTCTAGTTTGTCTCTCTCTGAATTTTTCTTTCTTTGATTCATCATGATTTATAGTCTTATGTTTTTAGTGCAATTTTAAAGATAGAGAGTTCATTTTTGATTCTCTTGTCTTACCTTCAACCTTCTATGGTGTGTTGGTATTATAACATAATTCAAGTTCTACATGTTCTTTTGTGATTGATATGTGCTTTTCTTGTCATATTCACGCTATAAGAGCCTTGATATGTGCAAATTGTTGGCTATCTAGCCTTTAAGAGCATTTGTTCATATTAACTAGTCTTTGAAAACTTTAATTGACCACTTTATTATGACTGCATGTCCAATGTACTACTCCTAAACCCTACCAAACCCTGTTTTAAAGATTGATGTACTACTCCTAAACCCTACCAAACCCTCTTTTAAAGATTGACATTTACATAAAAATTGGACACTGGCCACTGATTGAGCACACAATGAACTTAAAAGTATTGGATAACTGAGTTGTAGAGAAAGCCCTCTCTGAGTTGAAGGGCTAGCCTTTGTCCCTAAATATTGGTTTGGAAGAGTTACCTGAGGGGCTTCCCTTTACAACCTAGGGAAAACTTTGAGTGATAATACAAACCATATTTTTCATGATTCATTTTTAAGAGTCACCAGTAAACATAACACTTATCAAACTATAAATTACCTACTACTAGTTTTTTAAGGTAGGTGAAAAAACATCAGATTTTAAAAAGTGGTTATCTCAAATAATCTTTTGTTTTTTGACCATATTTTTGGTACTTGCAGTTCTGTTATGAACATTTCACTGATTTTCATGTTGATTTTGAAAAGTGTTATGCAATATTAACCCCATTTTTTTAGAAAGTTTATTTTTGACACTTTACATTTTGTAATGTCTTCTTCTTGAAATATTTATTTTTAGGTGTGTTTATGTATTTGTGTTTTTTTAATTTTTCTTTTCAATTTTTTTGTGTAATAAAATCTTGTTTTTTCAAATAGTTAAAGAAATTAAAAAAGGGCAATTATTTAAGGTTAGGATTTTCTATATGTTTATCCATTATTAATCAATATTTCAATCCATGTGAAATAATTGTGGCTAAAAAACCAATATTTTGAACATGTGACAAAAAAATACATATTTTCAATATAAATACAATGAAAAATACACATTTTGAGAATTTTTCATGAAAATCATAGGTTAAATAAATCATTTCTATGAGAAAATAGTAAAAAAAAAACTTAAAAAAAAAACATTTTATGAATTTATGTCAAAA
>APFE030159569.1:132103-156001 GCA_000404065.3 Pinus taeda
AATAGGCCTTCGAGCCTCATTGTAACACAGTTCAGAGGCATGTAGCCACCACATCTCTTCTCAGAGATAAGCTACCATCGCCCTAGTTGGTTTATTTCCATTACTGTTTGTAAGCATATTTCAATATTTTGCATTAATGAAATGAAGTATTATTTCCGCTGCATATCTGTGTTTATGGTTATCACTGTAATTTGTTGCGTTCCTGTTTAAGTCCGGATCACAGATAGGTGAATGAAGTAGGGGATGAGACGGGGCAACCATGGGCCACATGTTGGGGTACAAGGGTAGCTAATAAAAGGGAAGCCCACACTTGGGTTTATAATGTAGAGGGAGCAATCATGGTAGATGAGGTGCCCCGGCCTTGATTTTTCCACCTTTCTTTATATGCCTTTTGTCTTTTTATGATTTTCTTTGTTTAACTGCTCGGGGCTCAAGGGGTAAGAGCATGATACATAAGATATAGCAGTGAATACCCCTTTTTAAGGTATGGTGATTCATTGCCCACTAGGGGTTGGGACAATCATGGGTTCCTATATGATGAAGGAAACTCATAGAACCTGTAGGAACCAAGGTGATGGCCATGATGATGGAGTAGAGCTCGTGTATTGGCTTTTTCCCACGTGCTAAATGTGTTTGTCCCGACCATCTTTTGCATTTTGTGGTACATTTTCCTATTGAAAGTGGCCAAATATGCTTTTATCTTTCTTTTTAGCTGCATCAACCTCTGGGGCATCATTCCAGGCCTGACCCAAGGTGTGGGCAAGGAGAAGGGGTGAGCTAACCCTCTGTGGACCCAGTGGAGGAATGTGGACCCAGCTGGGAGAAATGATGAATGGGGTAATAATGAGTGGAAAGGGGGTAATATATGTGGATAAGGGAGGGGGACCACGCAACCAAAATCAGAGTTTCCCATGAAATACCATCCGTAAATCCAAATGGCCAGTAAAAAAGATCCCATGGGACTAGAATCCAAGATTAATATCCAAAAGGGGTCTAGGGGACAAGAGCACAGACCTAGCCCATGCTTTCTGCCGAATCCCCTCATTGATCCATGCCCAGAAGTGTCCATGATAAGTAAACTACAATACTCAATTACCAAATGACAAGGCATACCTTTAGGTTCAAGAGGCCCATCTTCAAACATACAATCATGGCAAATGGGTGAAGGATCACATGGCTGGCTCAGGTGGCGGAGAAATGGCACAATGAGCTCGCTGGTGGCTACAAGGGGCTATTGGCTGCCAGCTAAGAACCATCTTGGAGAAAAATAAATTCTTCGAGGTGATGCAGGAGCATCCAGCTCCGAGGAGACAGAAGGTGGTTGACTGACTCATGGAGGGAACCAGGTTAATAGAACTTGTCATTCGTTTTAAATTCTCTTTATTATTTTGTTTTATTTACTAGAAGGTCATTTAGAGACCATGGTAATTGAAAATTGTATCTTGTTTTTAAGTTTAGAAATTAGTTTACCATAAATTAGTCTTTAGTACAAGAAACTGTTACACAGTTAGGATAAATTCTGGTAAGCAGTTTAACTAAAAGTGGGAGCAGTTACGCTACCCAGATGTAAAACGGAGAGAAAAGGACAAAAAAGAAAAAAAGAGACTCTCTCTCCTGGAATAAAAAAAAAAAGGACAGATACATTTCCTCCAAAAAAGAAACAAAACTGTATTGTTTAAAGAACCACTGTCACATAAATATATTGTTACTGTTTCCTGTAATAACATTTACTGCAAGAGGGCTATAACAGGCATAGCTATAACAGGCATACTGTAAATTATTCGATTGATGTTATTTTGCTTAAGCAACCATTGTAGGTCTTGTACAGCGAGCATGCGAATGTGAAACAAAATATTGAGCAAATACTGGAATTAACAGACAGCAAAGAGAAGGCGCTGCTACGGGGAGCCATCCCACGCAGAGGAGAGCAAACTAACGACAACCGATATCACATTAAACCAGGTACAAGCATATCAAACTTAAATGTTTTCCATAAGATTTATAAATGCTGGATATACAGTCTACAAGAGATTCATTTAATGAAACCCTTATGAACAAAACGCACCATAAGTCTCTGAACCTAGAACGCTCATTAAGCTATTGTTCCTTTATCATTAAAGTCATTGTAAGAAACAAGAAAAGCGATTAAACAAACCCACAGAACCACAGCAACAAGACGGACCAGGTCAATTACAGGTCAAAAACGACAGTCATTATATATATAACGGTCCTCAGGAAAAAGGAAACAATTAATACAGTTCGTTTACAAACCAGAAGCGTGAGCAATAGATACAGAAAAACCCACAGAGTGCGGGCACATTTAGCGAATGGAGCCGAGTTCATTAAATACAGAAATCTACAGATTTTTTACAAAAACTAGCAAACAGAGCCGAACTCATTTCATACACAAACCCTAACATTGTTCACAAATTTGACAAGCAGGCCCGAGTTGGACAAGACCCTACCCATTACACCAAGTTGGAAGGGGTTTTGGGCTACATCCATAACGCACAGGGAGCACGAGCCACGGCGGCCAACCGCCCAAGAAACTTGCACCAACATATGGACATGGGTTAGCGTTTGAGACAAGAGAAACGATAAGAAATATATGTAAACGAACATAGGCAACCGCATTGGATTTTTACCTGAGTTTGAAGAGAGGCATTGCAAACGACCGATGCCACAACCTGAAGAACAGAGGAACGGATCTGTTAGAGTCTGAAAGAGGTGGAGAAGCAGGGTTTAACATATAACCCTAACTTACCTTGTAACCCGGATTGAGGCGGAACGACTCGCTGGAGTTCGAACCGAGAGAACCCAGCCATAATTACCGAGGTGAGTTAACAGAGTGAGAAGAAACTTTGTTGCGGCAGAAAATAACCAGAGAAACAGTAAGTTAATCGAGTTACAGAGTGAAGTAGTAACAGTTGGGCACCCTCATAATCATACCAGTGAGCAGAGGAGCAGAAAGGTCGGAGGCACCAGAAGAACCAGCGCCGGAGCGAGGAGTAGAGGCGCCAAGAACCCCTCGCAGAGCAGAACTAAGAATTTTGCACAATGAGGATGAAAAGGCAAGTGGACTAGGGTTAGTGACAAAAGGCGGGAGTAAGTCAAGGCCTGAACTGGCAGATGTGCATTGATAACTTGTACCACAGGTAAACCATCCGAAATATCCCGAAGCTGTACAACCCCAAATTAATTCGCATTTACATTCGTACGGTGAACACAGTGTCGACAGGTGGAAGAAGGGTTGGGCCATCAAAAGTGGTATCAGAGCTGGTTTGTTGAGTAGGAGCAAATGGAGGTTGACAGAAGAGGAAGAGGAAGAGGAAGGGGAAGGGGAAGAGCGGTCCGGAGGATATCAGAAGAGGGACTTCGTGAGGAGATTCGCGTTTTGCATGAAAGATTGACAGTGGTGGAAGCTGGGGGAAGGAGAGACCCAGCAGATGATAGTGATGAGGAAGTGGTTGAACCAGAAGACGAGTTTGAAGGGGCGACACCGGAACTTTGATTATTAAAGTCAGTTTTGTTGTCCAGTCATAAGCCAAGGCATGAGCTACCCACTTATGACGGAAGTTTGTCTGCAGATGTGTTACTAGATTGGTTGAGCGAAGTAAATAAATATTTTGAGTTTGAGGAAACCAGTGAAGACAAACAAGTGAAGTTTGCCGCCACCAAGCTGAAAGGACATGCGTCCTTGTGGTGGGACAGCATTCAGGCGGAGAGGAAGAGGCTACACAAACAGCCTATAAAGAAGTGGGCCAGAATGGAGGCAAAACTGAAGGAAAATTTTTTGCCGAAATATTATCAGATCATGTTGTACAGACAGGTGCAGGACTTGAAACAAAGAGGGATGACTGTTAAGGAATTTACAGAGGAATTTTATAAGTTGAATTTGCGAGCAGGGTATGTGGAAGATACCCCAGAAAAAACAGCCAGATTTGTGAATGGTTTGAGGGGGGAGATACTGGATGAAATCGGTATCCTCTCACCCCAAACGTTGGATGAAGCTTACCAGTTTGCACTGAAGGCAGAGGAGAAAATTAACCGGAAGCAAAATGCCAGGAGAGGAGGTGGAACTGGCAGGGGGAAAGGTAAGGTTTTTGGTAGAGGTAGAGGTACAGGTTCAAATGAAGAAGGCAGCAATTCCAAGTCTGCTGGCACAACAGAGAAGGACACTAGCACTAGAGAAGGACGACGAGCTCAGCGAGGGCGAGGAATTGGTCGGGGCAGGGGAACTGTCCAGTGCTATCGTTGCCATAAGTTAGGACACAAGTCATATGACTGTCCTGAAGGTGAACCTGTAGGTGGAAGAGGAGCTTATGTTGCTCAGCCAGAGGATGCTGAAGCAACACCTCAGGAAGCAGAAAACGCACCAGAGACAGGTGAAGCTTTGGTGTTGAATAAGGTGCTGTTAAAACCAGCAAAAGAGGTTGCAGAACTGGATCAGCGAAAGGCTTTGTTCCGAACTGTCTGCAAGGCACGGGGTAAGTGCTGTAAACTGATCATTGACAGTGGGAGTACCGACAACTTAGTGGCTGTGGAGATGGTAGAAAAGCTGGGATTAAAAAAATTGAAGCACCCTACTCCCTACAAAGTGTCATGGCTGCAGAAAGGACATCAGCTGTTAGTTGACAAACAATGTGAGGTGGAATTTCAGATTGGTAGGTACAAGGATAAGATCCTTTGCGATGTCATGCCAATGGATGTCTGTCACCTATTGTTGGGACGACCTTGGCAGTTTGATCGAAGTGCAGTTCATGACGGAAAAACTAATTGCTATAAGTTTATTAAAGATGGGATCAAGCACACGCTTGTACCCATCAAGGAGGAAAATACAGCAGAAACCAGTGGGGTGAAGGCATTGTTGATGGGCGGAAAGGAATTTGTAAAACAGCTTGAGGACAGTGAAATAAATTTTGCTGTCATAAGAAGACCAAAGGCAGTAGTACTACATACACAGATATTAGATTTGCCCGAAGAAGTTCAGAAGTTGCTGCAAGACTTTGGGGACATTGTGGTGGATGACCTTCCAGATGAATTACCACCAAGGAGAGGTATTAGTCACTGTATTGACTTTATACCAGGGGCAAGCCTGCCAAATAAAGCAGCTTATCGTATGAGTCCTAAAGACCATGAAGAAATCAGGAAACAGGTCCAGGATTTATTGGACAAAGGTTTGATTCGAGAAAGCATGAGCCCCTGTGCAGTACCAATCGTTTTGGCTCCATAGAAAGGAGGAGAATGGCGAATGTGCACAGATTCCAGAGCTATTAACAAAATTACTGTTAGGTACAGGTTTCCCTTACTGAGAATGGATGATATGATGGACTGTTTGAGTGGGGCGGCTTATTTCTCGAAGATTGACTTGAAAAGTGGATATCACCAGATCCGAATTCGGGAAGGAGATGAGTGGAATACAACTTTCAAGACGAACAAAGGCTTATATGAGTGGCTGGTGATGCCATTTGGGTTGAGAAATGATCCCAGTACGTTCATGCGTTTGATGAATGAAGTGCTGAAGGAGTTTATTGGAAAATTTGTGATAGTTTACTTGGACGACATCTTGATTTTTAGCAAAACTAAGGAAGAACATTTCAGGCATGTTCGTAATGTGTTGAGGAAGTTGCAGCAGAATAAATTGCTGATCAATCTGAAAAAGTGTACTTTTTTTCAGCGGGAGTTAATATATATGGGCTTTGTAATTGCAGAAAATGAGTTGAAAATGGACCCATAAAAGGTGGCAGCTATAGTTAGTTGGCCTTCACCGGGAAGTTTATTTGAAGTCCGCAGTTTTCACGGATTAGCGAGTTTCTACAGGAAATTCATCAGGAATTTTAGTGAGATTTGCGCACCTATGCTGGATATGATCAAGAAGACAAATCAACCATTTCACTGGACTGAGGCAATGGAAAGAGGTTTCCAGACTTTGAAGAGGAAGATTACTGAAAGGCCGATATTGAGGCTGCCTGACTTTAACAAACCTTTTCAGGTTCGTTGTGATGCCAGTAATACATCCATTGGGGCAGTATTAAGTCAGGAGGATAGACCAGTTGCATATTTCAGTGAAAAGATGAACGAGAGTAGACAGAAATACTCAACCTATGACAAGGAATTCTATGCAATTGTTCAGGCGTTAAAACATTGGAGGCACTATCTGTTGGGTAATGAGTTTGTTCTGTTTACAGATAACTCTGCGTTACAGTACATTATGCAGCAACATAAATTGAACAATAAGCATGCAGCATGGTTGGAATATTTACAGAATTTTACGTTTGTACTGAAACATATCAGTGGGCAAGCGAACAAGGTGGCAGATGCGTTGAGTAGAAGGATACTACTCTTGCAGGAAGGTACGATGCAGGTTCTAGGCTTTGAACACCTGAAAGAGTTGTATCCAACGGATGCCGATTTTAAGGAAGCCTATGAGGCTTGTCAAAACCCTCTGTTAAGGAACAACAGTCTGTGGTTGGATTATAATTTACAGGAGGGATTGCTGTTTAAGGGCGGACAACTTTGTATTCCCCACTGCTCTATGCGAGAAAACATAATTCAGGAGAAACATAGCGGGGGTTTGGCTGGACACTTCGGTGTAGATAAGACGGTAGCACAGGTAAGACATTTTTATTTCTGGCCAAAATTACAGCGGGATGTACAAAGGTACGTGAGTAGGTGCAAGATTTTCCAACTGGCAAAGGGCCACAGTCAGAATATAGGTTTGTATTTACCATTACCCATTCCGAACCGACCATGGGACTCCGTCAGTTTAGATTTTGTTTTGGGTTTGCCTAAGACACAGCAGGGTTTCGATTCAGTAATGGTTGTGGTAGATCGATTTTCAAAGATGGCGCACTTTGTACCTTGCAGGAAGACCAGCGATGCTACTTATGTAGCACATCTGTTTTTCAATGAGATTGTTCGACTAAATGGACTTCCAAGGTCCATCATCTCCGACAGGGATGTGAAATTCACCGGTCATTTTTGGCGAACCTTGTGGAAAAAGTTGAACACTCAGTTACAGTTCAGTTCCGCTTATCACCCGCAGACCAATGGCCAAACGAAGATTGTGAACCAGAGTTTGGGGAACTTACTTCGGAGCTTAACATGTGAGAATTCCCGGACGTGGGACCGTGTACTAGCTCAGGCGGAATTTGCATACAACGACTCACCTAACCGCAACACTGGTTACAGTCTGTTCCAGATTTTGTACGGCATGCATCCCCGAGGCGTGCATGAGTTACGGGATTTGGGGAAGCTTGAAAAACGAAGTGCTGATGGTGAAGATTTCGCTCAAGCAATGAGTAATCTACATGAGCAGGTCAAGCTGAAATTACAAGACAGCAGTCACAAATATAAGCAACGGGCAGATACCAAGCGCCGGGAAGTGCAGTTCAACGTTGGGGACGAAGTCCTTGCGTATTTACGTAAGGAGCGTTTTCCAAAACGGGGGTACCACAAACTAAAGTTCAAGAAGATTGGTCCCTGTAAAGTTATTCAAAAATTTTCTGCGAACGCCTATGAGTTACAGTTGCCACCCGGGATTGGTATTTCTCCCATTTTTAATGTGGCAGATATGTTTCCCTATGTCGTAGATTCGGAAGACAATGCAGCAGCAGAGCCACCGCGGGACACCAATTGTGAGGAACATTCGTGGATGAGGCAAATGCCAATGGCACCACCCCTTGAGATCGAAGGGATTCTGGACACACAGGTAGCTAAGCGCACACGCAGGAAGGAATATCTGCGGTATTTGGTCAAGTGGAAGAACCGTCCGATAGAGGACAGTTCGTGGCTGAACGCGACGCAGATACAAAAGGCAGGCTATTATGTCGACGACCTGATGGAACGGAGCCATGACTTTTTGCCACCCCGGGAGCCTGATGCAGGAGCATCCAGCTCCAAGGAGACAAAAGGTGGTTGACTGACTCATGGAGGGAACCAAGTTAACAGAACTTGTCATTCGTTTTAAATTCTCTTTATTATTTTATTTTATTTCCTAGAAAGTCATTTAGAGACCATGGTAATTGAAAACTGTATCTTGTTTTTAAGTTTAGAAATTAGTTAACCATAAATTAGTCTTTAGTACAAGAAACTGTTACACAGTTAGGATAAATTCTGGTAAGCAGTTTAATTGAAAGTGGGAGCAGTTACGCTACCCAAATGTAAAACAGATAGAAAAGGACAAAAAAAAGAAGAAGGACTCTCTCTCCTGGAATGAAAAAAAGGACTGATACATTTCCTCTAAAAAGAAACAAAACTGTATTGTTTAAAGAACCAATGTCACATATATTGTTACTGTTTCCTGTAGTAACATTTACTGCAAGAGGGCTATAACAAGCATAGCTATAACAGGCATATTGTAAATTATTCGATTGATGTTATTTTGCTTAAGCAACCATTGTAGGTCTTGTACAGCAAGCATGCGAATGTGAAACAAAATATTGAGCAAATACTGGAATTAACAGACAGCAAAGAGAAGGCGCTGCTACGGGGAGCCATCCCACGCAGAGAAGACCAGACTAACGACAACCGATATCACATTAAACCAGGTACAAGCATATCAAACTTAAATGTTTTCCATAAGATTTATAAATGTTGGATATATAGTCTACAAGAGATTTATTTAATGAAACCCCTATGAACAAAACGCACCATAAGTCTCTGAACCTAGAACGCTCATTAAGCTACTGTTCCTTTATCATTAAAGTCATTGCAAGAAACAAGAAAAGCGATTAAACAAACCCACGGAACCACAACAACAAGACGGACTGGGTCGATTACAGGTCAAAAACGACAGTCATTATATATATAACAGTCCTCAGGAAAAAGGAAACGATTAATACAGTTCGTTTACAAACCAGAAGCGTGAGCAATAGATACAGAAAAATCCATAGAGTGCAGGCACATTTAGCGAATGGAGCTGAGTTCGTTAAATACAGAAATCTACAGATTGTTTACAAAAAATAGCAAACAAAGCCGAACTCATTTCATACACAAACCCTCAGATTGTTCACAAATTTAACAAGCAAGCCCGAGTTGGACAAGACCCTACCCGTTACACCAAGTTGGAAGGGTTTTTGGGCTGCATCCATAATGCACAGGGAACACGAGCCACGACGGCCAACCGCCCAAGCAACCTACACAAACATATGGACATGGGTCAGCGTTTGAGACAAGAGAAACGATAAGAAATATCTGTAAACGAACATAGGCAACCACATTGGATTTTTACCTGAGTTTGAAGAGAGGAATTGCAAACGACCGACGCCACAACCTGAAGAGCAGAGGAGCGGATCTGTTAGACTCTGAAAGAGGTGGAGAAGCAGGGTTTAACATAGAACCCTAACTTACCTTGTAACCTGGATTGAGGCGGAACGACTCGCTGGAGTTCAAACCGAGAGAACCCTGCCATAATTACCGAGGTGAGTTAATAGAGTGAAAATAAACTTTGTTGCAGTAGAAAATAACCAGAGAAACAATAAGTTAATCGAGTTACAGAGTGAAGTAGTAACAACTGGGCACCCTCACAATCATACCAAAGAGCAGAGGAGCAGAAAGGTTGGAGGCACCAGAAGAACCAGCACCGGAGTGAGGAGCAGAGGTGCCAAGAACCCCTCGTAGAGCAGAACTAAGAATTTTGCACAGTGAGAATGAAAAGGCAAGTGGACTAGGGTTAGTGACAAAAGGCGGGAGTAATTCAAGGCCTGAACCGAAAGATGTGCATTGATAACTTGTACCACAGGTAAACCATCCGAAATATCCCGAAGCTGTACAATCCCAAGTTAATTCGCATTTACATTCGTACGGTGAACACAGTGTCGACAGGTGGAAGAAGGGCTGGGCCATCAAAGCTTGTCCCAGCATGCTATAAATCACACTTCTTTCGTTATGTTGATATATCCTTCACCATTCCCTGTTCATAATCTAACATGGAAATAATTTATGAATCATATTTACATGCTATTAAAATCATGGATTGGTCATGGCTACTTTGGCCCACTTGATTCCTCACACAAGCAAGAATATTGAGTGTCATGCACATTTACCTAAAATAATATAAACCATCATTCTTCTATAAGAATAACTCTTGGTTAAACTTGTCAGTCAAAATGACATATATATGTATATATGAATATTGACATAATCATTAACATATCGCATATTGATATAGGTGCATTGACATAGGGTTAGGGAACTTCCCCTGTGCCATTCTCATGGCTACCATGTCATTGTCCATAATTTCCCATGGACTAACGAGCCACTTCGTCTTCACAATGTTGTCAACTAAATCATGGAAAAAATTTACGCATTGATATCCATCTAAGAATGTTAAAGTTGAGAGAAATCACTTCATTTAAGCAATATCTGCATTATCCAAAGGAATCCTTCACTAGAATTCCTCTTGTTTGCTTCTTCACCATGCTATTGTTTTCAATTATGCTTTTGCATAGGCAATGTTTCAGCCTCTATTATTCTCATCCCTATTCTTTATTTATGAGCAAGTCCTTTCATTCATTTTATTCTTGATTGATCCCCATTGGATCTCTTATTTGTGGTCTATGGCTTTACTGCAACACCCAACAAAATTTCTTGACCTGAAATGTGACATTCAAAGGGCTATTAAAAAGGAAGGGGAGATCAATCAATACAAAAAGGGTAAACAACAACAAAATAAAATAAAATTTAAACAGAATAGCATGGCCATGCACAATCAAAATGAAGTCAATCCATGAAACCAATAAATTTAAGTCACAACCTATAGGAATTAAAATAAAATAGTTCCCAGACTCAATTTTTGTCCCCATGAGTCCAACGTTCATGGAACTCCAACCATCATACAAGTGGGCATATCTGCATATCTACATTTCTAAATATTCACATATCAAAATCCATTCAAGACTTCTTCACAAGGCTCACAACAAACTTGAGGTCTTATATTCCCCAACAGTTCACAAGGGATCTCTTCCACACACACAAATATATATACATATATATATATATATATATATATATCTATGTCAAAAGCGAATTCCCCCTCCTCCTTCTTACCATCTTGCATCATTGATTTGTATCCTTATGGATTGTAGGGGCTATTTTATTTCTTCTTCTACCTATGGGGACATCCTTTCTCGAATACTCTTCTCCACAACACCGATAGGAAAATATCGTCTTCTCCTTTTTAGCTTCATGAAGCCTCTCCCTGTAACTGCCATTTCTCCTTTTTTAGGGTTGAGCTTGATATGTCATTTCTTGAACTATTTTTGTAGTTCAACATTCCACATAGCTAGTTCCTGTTATTTTCTAGTGAGCCTTCTAAGTTATACTTTGTAGAGCATTAACCCATATTCCATGTCCCTGGTCTTAACCTATGAATTCATGAAGGTTCTTTTCCTTTGGGGGTATGTCCCCGTTTCTCATTCTTGATGGAATTTTTCCATTTCCTGCAGCACCATGCCATGATACATGTTCCTTTTCATTGCCACTAAGTCTTTCTATGTGTTTCCACATACACAGAGTTGTTAGTGCATTAATAGATATAAATAAATATACAAGTTACCTTACCCTACTATACCAAGCATGTTTCCCTACAGCTACACATGTATCTCAAAATCATAGACATAAATATCTTAACATGATTTTGAAAAACTAGCATTTCTAAATGCACATGCACATATCAACCCATTAATTTCACTCAGTCTTTGTACCAAGACCAAAATGACAATTGAATTTCAACTTTTATACCAAGACTAGTAATCAAGGCATTTTCAACCTTAAGGATATTAATTTGAAACCTTTTAAAACATTAACACCATTTCATCCATGATAATGTCTATTTAGGATTAAATTTCACATTTTTTCTTGAACTTACAAACATTGTTTACTATTAGCCTCTTTGCTAAGACACCTATTATTACCTGTTAAAATTAGCCTTCAAAATTAAAATGAATGTCAACCTTCATTGTCTTCATTATGTCTTTTTATAAAGACCATCATAACTAATAAAGAAGTCAATTTTCCCCATGAGAAACCATAGCAGTAGATGTATATTCACCCTCTTATCCAAGGCCAACAATTATCAAGCATTTCTTAAGGAAATGTAATGACCGCAATCAGTGTAAATAAATAATCAACCTCCATCGAAGTTCTTTACCATAAATCAATCAGTAAATGGGATTTTCCAACCAATATAGTCAAATAAATATACTGACATTCAATTAGAAACATGGCATATTATCTAGGCTACAACAATGCAGGGATTTCCACCACATTCCTCGTATCGTAGGGACATCCACATACAACTCATTCCAATTATGCAAGATCATATCACTCAACCTGTATTGATGGTATGTTAGAAATAAATATACTCATTGTCATGTAGGGAATTATGTAAGATTAAAGGAAAATGTAGCTCTTTAAGGTCATAGCCACTGGTTGTTCAAACCTTCAAGGTGCAAGCTAGCAAGCACATGTGTTACGAAGGAATTTATCAAAATTTCATGTGAAACCTTATTGAAATTAATTCACAACACAAATCAAACACTATTAGTAGAACACCATCATGCTTGCACTCAATTATTACATTCATAATTATGTTCCTCCTGAAATCCAAGGACCCATGGATTAGTACCATGCTAGATAATTACATCACACAGTAAGTATGTCAACCATGCATTCAATTAGTAAATAATAGATATAATTTTAACACCTAAACTTTCACTTATCAATTTTCAAGATATCAGTATGAACCCCTTGGAAGGAACCCTATTATCACTTATCCATGATAGAGCCCATTCAATACAAGTGTTGAACCTAGATGCTCTGATACTAATCTATAACACACCAACTCCTAATTTCACACCGAACATAGGTTAGAAGGAGGCAGTCACTATGCTGACTCGAGATCCAAGGTAGCATTAGGGAAATGGGGCCTAAAATTTTTGATATTTTTCACCTTATTTGAAGCCTTAAATAGATGATATAGTTATGATCATCTCATCAAGGTTAATCTAGTCATATAAATTTTGTCTCAATTGAACCTCTGAATCAAAAGTTATGGTCACTTAAAATTTAGTGCCACATCATCCATCCCCCATCTAGCATCCATGTGGCTGACCCACGTGGATATCCTAGTCAACCACATTCTCGTAACTTTGAATTATTACATTAGTTGTCAATCTGTTCATGATCGGGGTCATATCACATAAATAAATTTGTGTATAGATTATTGATCTGCTCATCTCTCCATGTTGATCATGCAATAACCATAAGCAGACGCATCCCCCCCAAAGCCACATCACCTTAGAGATAACTATCTCAGAGGATTGAGGGGGAGAAGTTATGAGAAACTTCCAAGATATGAGATTATGAGATCTTAGAGAGAACCATATCATAAAGAAATCCATCTTTGGAGAAACTCTACTAGGACAGTCTCACCTCAAAAGAAACCTATCTCAGAGGAATTATTTCTCAATGATAATTATTCTTAGTGAAAACCTTCCTTGTAAGACAACAATATTAACTAAAATGAATCTCAGCGAGAAGTTATTTTGGAGTAAACCTTCATTTTGGAAATGATTTCTGAGGAAAAAAGATACTCAAGAAAACATATGTTCGGGCCCACTCCTTCCACATCACCCCATGGATAAATCTCTCTAAAGAAACCACCCTAGAAGAATATTTATTGAATGAACTGATTTCTCCTAATAGTTAATCTTAGATATTTCTTTGAGAGACCATGGTTCAATCCACGAAGACAAACAATTTACATGAAGTGATGAAAGGTGCATTTGTTAAGTAACAAAGAAACTTTTCATCTTGGGTGTTTGATGAGTCAAATCACACAGTTAGAGTCTAAAACACGACAGGTGACAAGAACCAATTTTCCATTTCAGGAAAAAATTCTTGGAGGCACTTTCCCATCTCAGAACAGACATTCATTGGGAACTCTCCCAAAGGAAAACAAAGGGAGATGCAATGTATTGGATTCCAAAATGTTGGTATCTTAGATTACAAGATCTTGATCACTAGGGGAGGATCATATGAGTTGATATCTAAAGCACCGAGGTCTAATGACCTGGGATGTGCTTGTACTAAGTCATATGTCATGATTAAGAGACTTAGTCCATATCTCGGCTGCAATGGTTCTGAGAATGCTTAAAATTTCTCTAGGTTTCAGCCCGCCACCCATAAGGTTGTTATATGGCCCACTTGAAGCTATCTCTCCTGATATTTCAAATATTGAACCATGAGTTAATAGAAAATTCATTTTGGTGAGATAATAAACACGACAAGGACTTACCCATTCAATTTCAATGATATTCTTAAGGAATTATTGACTCATAGTTGTTACGAGGTCTAGAGGCCTTTATAAGTTATTAGAAATTAGGAAAAAAGCTCATGGAAGCAAGTAGGATGCCACAGAAGGCCCACAACTCCTATAGGAAATCAATATTCCATTGAAAGCCAAGATTCTCATCCCCAATTTGATTCACAAGTCCACATCATGCATACATGTATAAAATTTAACATCATTAAGGGAAAACCTCTTTGAGTATAATCCTACCTAGAGTAACAAAACCTAGATTGTATTATTGCCACAGTGCCATGAAACATATAACAAATTTGTTATCAATGAAAAAACAACCTGATCAGGTGTACAAAAAATATCTTATCAAGTCTAGGATCGTGAAATTAAGTTATCAAATCTTATGAGACAGTGTCATCAACAACACATAAATCCATGGATTATTTATGCCTGAGCTTTGAGAAGGTGAAATTTTGGACCCAAGAGCCTTGGCATACTTCACTCGAATACTTGAAAGGTAGCCATATAAGGTAAGCAGACCAATATGGCCATGGAGTAAGGAATATCTATTTTTCCTTCTCAAAAATGTAGATGAGAGCTACCAAGTGTTTTCAGTACAATCAAGATTATGCCATTGTAAGTATGATGAAATTTCATGATAGATTCTATTAAAACTAACTAGTGCACATACACATTGTAGGAATATGATTAAAGTCTCCACCCAATCTATGACCATACACAAACTATGACCACTTTTTTTTGTAGTTTTCACCCCTGAGCCAGATTCCAAATCTTGTGGTGGAATGCTTCTAAGTGTTTTACTCAATAGAAAAACATAAATAGGATTCAATTTGGTGACATTTCCTTCATCCGCATGCTACACACTTGTAAATAAAATTACTCAGGAATATTCACATCCATGCCAAGACCTCACACTACTGAGAAATTTATCTCTCTCTTAGGAGAAGAGATTCCACTATAGATAAATTTCTTCATTGGTTAATTTGTTGATGGGTAAGGAAAACACTTTCTTGGTGTTCCATTAGGGATTCAATCACCAAATATTTAGCCCTAAGACAACTCTTGGTGGTTCTTTCAACACTTAGAAGCACTAGAGTGAATCCTTCCAATCCAACAAGTTCATCAAGCCACCAACTTCTAGTGGTTTCTAGCCTTACAGACAAGCCATGATGTTGGAAATAGCTCTCCTGGTAGTCCTCACTGGGAGATTTCCTAGCATGGTTCCATTTTTCCAGGATTTGAGTTAGTGTTAGATATAACTTGATCTCCCTTTCAGCTTTGTGTTCTTACACAACAATTCCAAACACTTCATTCTGTACCCATGCATGAGAGAGAGAAATCCTATGTGAATTGATCAATGAATGTTATCTCTTTATGTGTCCTTGAGAGAGAGAGAGAGTCAATGAATCAATGGATGCCCCCCCTACTTATTTCTTTTCCAACTAACTAACTACCCTCTTTCTCCATGATTGCGCAATAATCAACCTTGTGGATAGTGCAACCCATGCTTCCTTCAATGATTTTTCTTGTTCTTGGTTATGGTTAGAGATATAGAACACTTTCCCATATCTCTTGATTTTTTAGTTGATTTATGGAATAGTCAGCCTATTAAAACCACTTTAGCCAACTAGGACTAATATTTAGAATACCAATTTACTCAATCTACCTCCTTCCCCAAGCAATGGAATTTTTTTCCCTCTCATCCATTTTAAAAGAATTAATTTTATTTACAAGAGAAAAATATCATATAGGGGATGTCACAAGCCCTGTTTGGCCCTAGAATAGTATGGGATTTTGGGCCCAAAACTAGTCTTTCTTGGGTTTAACTATCGGGAACCCCGAACCCCAAGATGGCCTAGCATGGCCCCATAATAATTTATGATTTCGGCCCTCAAACTTGCACTCCTTCGTCCATTCGGTTTCAACTTGAAAATATGAACATGCCCCCAATTCTCTTGGATGTCCTAAGCCCATGAACTTTCCCAATTCAACGTGAAACAACTATTGCATGCTCACAAACATTTTAACTTAAAAAAATTCTCTAAGTCCTTTTATTTTCTTCCTAGGCATTCACACTACCAATTCCATGGAAATGAGCTATTGTATATTTAGTCAATACACATACCTATCTCAAATATCCAAACTTATACAATGCTTATGTACAAATTCCTCAATCGATTCTTGCCTAAAATTGTACAAAACATCGATGGAATTTTTAGAAACAATGACAGTTATGTAAGTCATAAACATACAACATGGGCCACTCAATATCCTTAGAACTCAAGTTTATGCTCATATACAAAGGGAGCTATACTCTATCAAACCATAAGTGTAATATGACAATATAGGCTATTGAAATACAAAAAAGGGAATTCACATTCCATAATGATAGTACCAATATATATAGCTAATGTTATATCACCATAACATACAATATATAGAAGCATCAAATGCCTCAATAAGTAGTTATCTTATTAGTTTCATTGGTTAGCAACTAAGGAGGAGACTTCAACTCTCCACCTAATCATAGGCTGACTACACTCTTTATTCTTTCATGTATTCAACCATCCATGAGCTAGATTCAAAGTATGAGGATGAAAATTTCTCAAGATTTCTTAATCATCCACTTACATACAATGAATTGATCCCATTTCCTAGGTGTTCTTAAAATTAGGTCCTAGCTGTTACGCCATGGGGCCTTTTAATCCAATAATTGAATGCCATAGGATTTCAAGGAAGGCACATAGAGTCTTGGTTCATTCTTAGAGAGATGTATTAATTTAATAAAAAACGAGGTCTATCAACAATATTAATTTTGCACGAGTAAGAGTGCAGTTATCTAATAACTTCTTAGTGGTACTCACTCCCGTATTATCAACCCCAATGCTACACCACGTGTTATCATCCCACTAGCTTTGGGGTGCCTCAACCTATCAGTAAGTTCTCAACCAACATTTTTTTCTAATGGTCATATTAGTCCTGATGCTATCACCCAAAAAATGATCACCTAGCCATTTCTTACTAGGTTTATCAAAATACACCATGTAGGATACGTTCTACCATGCTAAGCCCACTTACACCATAGGAAATAATTTAGTAAACCATATTCCTAAATTATTTATCATTAAAAACTAATAACCCCATGAAAATAATTAAATAAATCATTATTCATTAAATATTCTCTAGAAACAATTATTAAATAATTATTTCATATCACTCTTGACTTAATCACCTTGGAATAATTAAATAAATCACTATTTATTTATGATTCCTTATTTATTCCCTATTTTCCATTTGAGATCATTTATTAAATCATTATTTAATAATTATTTCAAATTCATATTTGTCTTAGTTCTCACAGAGTGATTAATAAATCATTTTTATTTGTTAATTACATTAACCACTTTCTAAATAAATATATTTGATCATTTTGAATATCTTTTCCCTCTCATAAAAATATAATAAAATATTCACAATAGCCAGATGTTGATTTAGTCAATAATATTTTATTATTTTCTATTTCTCAATCTATTCCAATATTTTATTATAAATAGATGGTTTTCTTTGCATTCTTTACCATGACCATTTTCATCGTCCCCATTATCATCTCATAGCATTTGAGCTCCCATTTGAGTTTAAGCATATTTCATTTTGTTTTCTTTTCCCATTCCATATCATATATTGACAGAGAGAAGCATGTTGTTGAAGCACAAGGTCGAAAAGGATCCATCCCATGAAGGGGGCTCTATAGATCCAAGTTTGTAGTTCTCCTCATAAGTGTTATATTTTTATTATTAATATTATCCATTGGGTTGCTACAGTTTTATTTTTGTTGTTTTATGTTTCTATTTAGATGTAGTCTTTTGCTGCAAGGGTTTTCTTACATTTTGTTGTTGATCTGAAACATAGACACAACCATATTTTTTAGTTAGGCTTATAATACACCTATATCTTAAGGGAAGATATTTCCGCTCACTTCTAGAAATATTTCACACTAATAAATGGCGACTCCACTAGGTCTTTCGCACTTTAGTCATCAGAAAATGGAAAATCCATTGGTGTATTAATTATGAACCTTGATGACTGTTGTTTAAGATATTTTTAGTATTTTTCCAGCTATTTGTATCTCTCAATTTCCATTTTTATATTTCTTCTATTTTCTAGAAAATTCTTTGTTTTTGCTGGTGTTTCGCATCTTTTCACAGGTCACAGATACTGACCAAGAAGGAGACGACACAATCGATCATATCTATTGAGAAAAAAGAGTCAGGAATAGAGCATACTTTTGAATCCACAATCTTCTTCTAGGCGCACTTTTCAAGTCATAATCTGCTTCCGGGTGCACTTTTCAGGTCAGAATCTGTGACTTCCATTTTTCCAGAAAAATTTTCAATTTTTTTTAGTGTTCTTTTAGACCGTTTCCAGTGCATCTAGAAGGGCTTCTATTATGACCCATCTCTAGGACTGAATCCACTTATTATTTTTCTCATTGAGGAAGGAAAAAAACCCCTATGATTTGGAGTATAACTCTATCATTTAGTAAGAAAATAGCTTAGTTGAGGAGTCTATTGTGCAACATTTTTAGCCACTGTTTTTCATTTATTTTTCCATCTTTTTTGCAGTATTTTTAGATGTTTTTACAACACTCCATTCCATTTAGAATATTATGTTTTATTTTCCCCTTAGGATCCCCTTGTGCATCCTCCCATTTTCAACCTATTGCCTGCAATTTTCCAAGATTTTCACCTTGGTTTTTTGTAGGTTTTTTGCATCACTTTTAGGAGATTTTTTCCTTTAGATCTTAGTCCCTTAGACAATATTTTTTTTTCCTTATTTTTGTATTTTAGTTACTTTCTTTCCATCATTTTTCCTGTTGCATGATTACCTCCTTGGGTGGGGGTTTGTGTGCTTGAATTTTTTGTTTATATTACTTTTCAATTTCAGTGTTATTTATCGTTTATGAACATTTCAGGGGCATTGGCATCATCAAAGCATGCTTAATAACACTTCCACTTGACATATTTTCCATACACACACACCCTAAGTGAACGTTAGCTTGGTTATAACCACTAAGCCAAGACTTGAAACACTTCACCATAATAAAAACTTAACTCACATAAAGTAAGCCACTTAGGAACCAATGCCAAAACAATCTTTATACTTAGGTGTAGGATCAATGGGTTAGACTCCCAATAACACCCATTGATCGCTTACATTGAGAGACAGAAAGTTGACATTTTAGGGAGGTTAAAATCCTTCACCATCCCATGGTCCAAAACTATAGTGTGTCACAAACCCAATTCAAAGGGGGTTAGGCTAGGTCACGGTGCGAGAAATTCTCCTAGAGGCTACCAAACTTGTGGCAGGGAATTTTGTGTCGTACCTAATCAATAAGAAGCTCAAGACTCAAACACCACCAGGGAATGAATGTAACTGTAGTGGCCAATCTTAGGAAAACACCCTATAATACTAGTTGTGGGAAAGTAGTTGGTTCTCTACCCTACCTTTCTATAGACAACTCTGCTTATGGGGATTAGATTCCATTAAGTAAGAATTCTTTTGGAAGGCCATTGAAATGGTGGAACTAGGACATGTTTAAGGGTTTAGATCAACTTTAGGCTAGAGGTCACTTTTTCTTTGATAGGACGTGTTTTCTTGAAAATAACATATTATTATAGTTAGTTTACACTTGGCACCATTTCACTGGGTGTTTTCTTTTGTTTGCTACTCGTTTCTCCTCTCATCACCCTTTAGCCTCTCAAGTCATCTTAGTCTTGACACCATTGATCCCACTAGGCATTTTTCATGGAGACTTCATGGCCTTCACCCCCAATTTCCATTAGGACGTCCTTTCACCCCTGCTTAACAAGAAAGGGTTCATATATCCAGTCCCCCATTGAGTCTGCATACACAATCTAGTTATTCTTATTCTTCTTGTTTTGTCTCTTGTTTCACATCTTCTCAACCTCTCATTTTCACCATGTTAGGTGTTGATGTAGGTGGTGGAAACCTAGGTGGTAACTATTTTCCTAACCAAGGTAACTGAACAGGCATAACCTATTTAGGTATGGCCACTGCTAGTTTGCGCCTTCTTTATTTAATCTAACACATCAATGATACCCTTTTCCATAACCATATTTGGCATCCCATGCCCACCAAACTTCCCTCAAACATTCCCAAGTTTGAAGGTAAACCTCGTGAAGACCCCACCACCCATGTTCTCTTTTTACACATGTGGTGTTCATCAAATTGCATTACTAAAGACTCCATTCATCTTCATCTCTTCCAATACATTCTAACTAAAGTTGTTGCCAAATGGTATGTGGACCAACTACATGCCTCTCATTCCACCTTTGTGAATCTCACCAGCACTTTCCTTTCATATTTCCAATTACATTTTCGATATGACACTGGTACTGAACTATTGACCTTTTTACATCAAAATTTTGCCACTCGCCTTTCTTACCATGTACGAGAATGGTGTAGAAGGAGGAGCCCTTGTAAATCACCCAAGTTTGAAGATTTTGTCTATATGGATTGGTTTTTGAGAACCCTTTTTCCCCCCATAGGTAAATATTTCACCTCTCACTTCCCTCGGACTAATGAAAAATCCCTCATGATGACCTTGAAATATGATCTAGTTTATGCCCAGTTAGGTCATGTTTATATTGTCCTTCCTCATCTACCTCGATCTAATGCTTCTTTTGTGTGGGGGACATCTCATACTACTAATGGTATTGTTGGATCTCTTTCCCACCCTCAACCATCACAATATCTTCAACCTCCTACGAGTTATCGTTAACCCCAGGGGAGGACTAGTTCTGCTTATACCTATCCTCCTTCTGATCCTTCGTGTGTCAATTATTACCAAGGTATAAGAACATCATATGTATTTGACCATCTGCATCAGTCGATTCTAAGGCCATTTTTTGCTCAATTTGATTGTTAAAATGTTGTGGAAAATCCTTATTATCCCTATGCACAACCTAGCACTCCAACCCCACCTCCATCAACGCCTCAACCTTCCATTCCTCCACCACCTCTGCCATAACAACATCCACCTACAAAAAACTAAGTGTACGCTCAACAGAGTGCTACCAAACCCCCTGACCCCTAGAGAATGAATAAGAGGTGCTATGAAATTTCTCAAAGGGATTTCTTGGTTGTGAAATTGTGCTGAGAAACCAACTCGACCAAACTTTAGGTTTAAGCTAGACCTCAAACCAGAGGGGGATCCCTCAATATTACGAGGCTTTTAAATGTTGTTCACTGCCACTTGACAATAACATATGAAGCACAATGACCATATCTATGATTTTCTTTTTATAAATGGTTGTAGATGAATATCCAATATCTGCTCAAAAAATAAATCCTTGTCAGGCTGAGGTCTTATCAAAGTTCTAGCATTCAACTATTGTAGAAAAACATATTTGGAAGGTGTGGATGGAGGAATTGAGGCGACATTAGAGAATTAGATATCCACCCTAAATATCCAATTATCCATTCAAGAGAAAATGCTTACAAAAGAATATTTTTAAACCCCATAAACATATTTAAGAGATGACAAAAGGCAATCATTTAATGATGCAAAGGTACTAATCTAGACAACCTGTTCCATTAGCTAGTCTCAATGTAGATGATAACTTTGTAGTGGCCTACTAGGGAGGTTGATCCCCAACTTAGCGTTACCCTAACTCCTATATTACCTCAGTCATATGAAGAAAAATATTATGAAATCAGTCGAAAAACACACAAAAGAAACAAATGTTGTCATCAAACTAAAGCCATAAACCTTTTATTAAAAATTCTACAATGAAAGTCTTTAAAAAAATGGTAGGGTTTTGGTATCAAAAGCCAACCCTTTTACAATAAAAATAAAACAATATATAGGAAAACATTAATTTGAAAACAATTATAAACTATTAGGAATAAAATTCTAAACAAGAAACTAAAACTAAATAATATCTCTATTTTGTTGTAAGAAGCATGGAACTGCTAGAAAGTCCCATTGCTCTAATTCTAAAAATAGATTCTTTGATTGCTGATTTTTCTGCTTGAAATTTGGAATGTAATCCTTTATCTACTAGATGTTGATTATCCTATTATTTAAAACTGAATTGGTGTTCCCTAAAATATTCAAACTTCCCTTTAAAAATGGTCATCCCTAGGTGCCCCTCTTTTATGGATATGGAGATAATTGATGTTCTTCTCAATAACCTGAAGTTGTCTCTTGAGATAATTTCCCAAAAGCCTAATTTTATATTTTGAATATGTCATTCATTCATCTATAAATTAAGTTTTTCTATAAATTAATGTATGAAATATTTGCCTAGATTTTTTAGTAAGACGTTCATTGGATATATTAGGTACAATCTTTCCATTAATTCATAAGAATGAAATTCTTCTTTTGTATAGTGTTGCATATAAAACAAGCGAAACACTTGCACTGTGTTTCAGATGAATGATGTGTCATTACACTAGAGACGCATTCTATAACGCAATACTTAAATAAGATAGGGAATTGAATGGTTGACTTAACATCTAAGAGTGTCTTAACAATGCAACGTTTATCCAAAATCCGAAAAACAATTTAATTACTTCTTAATAAACAAATGTGTAAAAATATTAATAATAAAATATTGAAAAAACAATTTAAACAATAACATCATTTCATCAATAACATATATATATATATATATATATATATATAATATATATATATATATATATATATACATAATATTAATATATATATATATAATATAATATATATAATATAATATATATAAATCCAAATTAAAATAAATTTATATTATTTTTATATAACAATTTGAAATATGTTAAAAAAAATTATAGCCAAATTTAACTTTTATACACAACATGTGACTTCCACTAAATGTTAAAAACTAAAAAAAACAAACATCCAAATTACAATCAATACTATTTTCAAAAGTTACAAACCAACCCAATAATATTCTCTTCCTTACTATTCTTTATCATGATTACAAATTTTCAAAATAATTTTAAAAATAGTATAGATAAAAAGGAACTATTCTTATCGTCATTACAAATGTCAAAATATTAAAAAAAAACATAAAATAAAATAAAATTATTTTACTTTATTTCTATTTATGAAAATTTTCCATACATTCGACTAAATTCAATTAAAACACATATATCTATAACTCATAACTCCATGGAAGTGGTTCATGTTGGTTTTACTTTGTGGGTTTTCCTAATTACCTTAAACCCTAACCAAGATCTACTCCTTTGTAAGAAATTAAAATTAATGCACAGCGGAACTTACTTTCCATCTTCAAAGGCCTCCGTATGCTATCAATCAGACAGCTTCCAAGGCTCTGGGTTGATACGCTCCTGGTCTTGACTTGAGTTATTGGCTCTCGAGTCCTTCTAAGAACTTGCAATCCTTTTCTCTGGCTATCCTAAATATTATGACAGAGTATCTTGTCTTCAATGGAGCAGACAATTTTTCTGGGTGATCGCAAGCCTTGGAGACTCAGCCCTTTTATAGCAGTGCAAAACTCTAATCCTAGGGCAGCCGAAATTTAGCT
>APFE030159571.1:0-15515 GCA_000404065.3 Pinus taeda
TACCTCTTATGCTGGCTTCTTCATAGAAACTTAAACAGGATACAGATTTTTGGGGATTCTCTTAATGTTATAAATTGGGTTAATGGTAAAGCAGCTTGTCATAATCAGATTTTGAAGACACTAATGGATGAAATTTTCTTATTAAAGGCATCTTTTAATTTTTTTGCTATCAGTCACATTTACAGGGACAAGAATGAAGATGCAGACCAGCTTTCTAAAGCTGGTGTTCAACAGGATCTGGGCAACTGGGTCACAGAAGAGATCAGACAGGGGCATACAGTCAGATCAAATATGCCTCCATATACACAGTCTCTTTGATATCGGTCAAACAGAAATATTTTGACAGCAGTTTTGTAGCGGCATTATATATTTTATGTACATTTATGTTTTTTTCCAGCATTATTTTTCTTTAGTTTCTTATTAGCAGAAGCAACATATTTAAAATCACAGAATTCTGGAACTGCACATGAGCTTTAAGCCATATATTTTTTCTGGTTTTTGGGGTTGTTTTCCTTATGGTGAAGGAGACCCCAGCTATTGTATATCATATAGGTTACAGTTTTTGTTTTTTTTTGCACCTCCGTTGGGAGGCTGAATGTAAAGGTTTCGTGCCCTTCAGAACAGCAGAACAGCTCCTTAAATGTTGAGCAGAACAGCAGATCAGCTCCTTAAATGTTGAGCAGAACAGCAGTCTCCTGTGCCAGATGTGGTGGCATTTGACTCAATTGCATGTAAAACTTTTTTTTCTTAATAAAAAGTTCTGATTTTTTTTCCGGAAAAAAAATAGATGTTGATTATTGATTTTTGATTGTTGAATATAATTTTCCTCGGTGAATTGTAATTTCCAAGTTGTTAGAAGCATCAATAATACAAGGACATTCTTCACAGGATTCATGTGGTGTACGAAATGGCGATGTTTTTCTTCAGTTTATGTGTTTAATCATTGTTTCATTTCTTTGTTATTTCTAAAAAGTTTAATTACATAACAGAAAATGTGATGAATAGGATATGTTATATAGTACACCCTATTCTGGCTGTTAGTAATTTATATGTTTTCTGCTGAAGTCAAATTAAGGAATCCTTCATTGCTCCTTAATTTCTATTCAACCTTACATTTCTTCTATTTCATAATCCATTTAAAATTCTGAAAGATCCAACTAGTGAAACCTATCTTGCCTTGTGAAACTCCTTCAAAATTTGATACAGATCTAGTTAATCTTTAGACTCCATAGCCCAATGGAATTATAACAATTAAATCAACCAATCAATCGAATAAAAAACAATTAGTATAGTAATAACTAGCCTAAAATTCACATCGAACAGAGCTAAATTTTATAGATAGATCCCTCTCTGAAGCTGGCAAGGCTAGATCCCAGCTTCAAAAGTGGTTTTGATGTTGTCCTATGTGTTTACTCCCTCAACCTCAAAAATATAGAACGACAACACCATTCAATACAAAAGTCATTAAATGTATTTTATACATAGATCAAATAATTTTCAGCCAAAAAGAGCTTTGGTAACCGGTGAGGTTATTTGAACCAAACACCTCGATGTGTTTAATCTATTAAACGCCTCGGTGTGTTTAATCTATCGAACGTCTCGATGCGTTTAATCTATTAAACACACTGGGCATTTAATTTTTCAACATTGACAGGGAAAATTAATTTTTTAAAATAAATTTAAATTATGATGATGCAATTTGTGACGATAAAAACACCACCATCACAGTAAAAAATGAACACATAAAAAATTAAATACAAGTCACTTAACGGTGCTATTTGGCAGAGGCAAGCCGATGTGTTATATTACATTAGGCACATCGATAAATAAATCACATTTTGTAAAAATGAACAGGTCTGATAGGATTCGATGCAATAAAAGCACCACCAGCACCAGTGTGTTAGATTACACAGGATGCACCGTGAAACATATGTTGTTTTTTTAAATGCACTGGACATTTGATTGTTTGGCATCGTCAGAAAAAAATAAATTTTAAAATACCTTAATTGTAATGGTGTGATTTGTAATGATAAACATACTTCGATGACTTAACGGTGCTACTTAGCATAGACGTGTCAATGTGTTATATTACACTAGGAGCACCGATGAACTGACTGGACAAAACCAACAGTGTTATAATATACTGGTGTGTTGTATTACACAAGGCACATCGATGCGTTATATTACATTAGCGCAGGGCAAAATATATATCTGTTTTTTAAAACAACTGAGAGGGCCAATAAGGTTTGAATCTAATTCAATAAGTGATCCCCCTACTTTACATGTCAAATAGTACACAAACCCATTAAATCTAAAATGCCTAAATTGAAAACCCTAATTGTGAAGTGGTAGAGGGATTTAAACCCCAAGGTGAAATTTTATAGTCACGTAAGCAAGAAGAAGTAAGGGTTTAAGTATTGGAAATTTTTGTTTTTTTCTTAGTTTGAATTAAATTTAAATAGGAACAAAGATCGTAAAAAAAATTACTATTAAAATCAATAGTAATTTGTTTATTATATAGGTTTTTAATTTTTATTTTTTTCTGAATTGTATATAAATCTAATAGAAATTGTAAAAAAATTTAACAGTAAAATTAAAATGTTTTCTATGCAAGGTTTTGAGTGAATCATTGTACCTTTAAATTCTAAAATTTCTACAGTTCAAAAAATATTATTGCTTCACAATGCTCCTAGTATGTCTCTCTTACAATGATCTCTCTTTTAATTAAACCCTAACAGAATTTGTAATTTTTTTTTTAGTAAAAGAAACAATAAAATTTCAAAATTTTACTATGCGGGGTTTTAAGTAAATCACCATACATTTTATCTTCTATTACTCTGAATAGTTATGTTGCTCGAAAGTATTTTGTTGTTGCACAATGCCCTTGGTATGTCTCTCTTGCAAATCACTCCCTTGAAATTTTGGAAAAAATAATGAAAGAGTGAATCATTTTTTACTATTTAAAAGACTTTATGAAATTTAATTAATTTTTCAAATCTAAGTTCATAAAGTCTTTTAAATAGTAAAAAATGATTCACTATTTCATTATTTTTTCCAAAATTTCAAGGGAGTGATTTGTAAGAGAGACATACCAAGAGCATTGTGCAACAACAAAATATTTTGGAGCGGCAGAACTTTTTTTTCGAACATCGGTGCATTCGATAGTAAAGAGCACTCGTGAATTTACAAGAAAAGTGAACCAACATTATCGGGGTGCCAATTTTTTTCAACGCATCGACATGACACAATTTTTTTTCGAAATCCCAAAACGATGCAATTAATATTTTAACGCAATGGTCTGCTTTGTATTTAAATGCATCAGTGTTGTAATTGTTATAAGAGCATCGAGATAGTAGAATTCGTTTTTATTTTCTAAATCCCAAAAACAGTTGTGTACTGGTGTTGTTTTTATTTAAACGTATCAGTGTGTTTTTGTACAAGAGCATCAATATGATAACATATTTTATATTTTTTGGAATGTCGGTGCAAGTATTATTTGAATGCCCCAATGCGGTTATTATTTAAACATATTGGTGTAACTTATTTTGATAAGCACTCTAGTAGGGTTTAAAAGCTATCTGAAATTTTATTTTCATATAAAATGCCATATTGCTCTCAAATTATCTTTTAGGACACATCCACATGAATTACAGTAATTCATGGTATACATGTTTCGCTTAAAGTCGTCTTATTCTTGAAAATTTGTTTGAAAACTATATTGAAATTCATATTGTGGTTATACGGTTCTCGAAATTAATTTTATATATGCACATAATTTTTTTTATTATTTTTCTTAAATGTAGGTATAAAATCTCAATAATATCATATGGTTGATTCTTCATATTCAAGCTCCTTCCATATTGTTGATCAAATCCCTTTGCGGAGTTCTCCCTTTCCATCTCTAGTAAGTTCATATTTTATTTATATTTTGATTATCCAAATGAACTATTTAGTCAATTTGAATAAAAATGTATCCAAATTTATAGTATCCTGATTCAGAATCGAGTTCAGATGCAGAAAATATTCCTCCATTTCAAAAATGTTGAAACATCTTATCAAGAGCAGCATATCGCAAACAGATTGTAAATGAAAATGGACAGCCTCTTACCTTGGAAATTGGAACACGACATCTTCCATCTACAATCCTGGATCAACGATGGTAATAATTGTTTGGCATAATATAATTTCAACAAACCAATTGTATTGACGTGCTTATAGTCATTGATATTGTGCTAATGACGTTCAATATTTTTTGAAATTAGGATTCTAGCGATGATGAGCGACCCACCTACCATCTTCCTATGCACCCCATTACAACGTCGAATCAAGAGAAGGTTGCATTAAGAGAAAGACTTGAAGATGAAGCATACAAAGAATGGTTGAATTAACCACCTATTCAATTCCCACTACATACAAATTCACTAATTAGGAATGACTACAACAATAGTAGTTCTTCATCACAGGTTGGCAATGGAAGCAATCAAATAGAGGTTGGTATGGATGATTACTTACAGGATACGACTTCCATGGAGGCAATGTTGTTAGATGCATTCCATAATGATAAATTAGGGGAGGATGCTCATATCACTGGTACCTTATTCGAAAGCATGAAATCGGCTTCCACAACCCCTCTGTTTGGACCTCGCATTAAGTCAAAGTCTACTCAGCTAGGGACAATGACATTACTATACAACTTGAAAGCAAAGGTTGGCATGTTGAATGTGTTTTTCTCGGTAATATTGAGGTAATTCACCTGCATGATTGTTCAAGTCCCTTATATTTTGAGAAATATTATCACACAATCAACATTAAAATGGTTGATTTACAAACGTTAAATATTGACATTGTACGATTATATTCCCCAACAATTATAGGTTATTAAAAGATAAAGTTTGTTTGAGTGATAATGTCTTGTCAGGTAGCTGCGAAGAGGAAAAGAAGTTGTTGAAAATTTTGGGTGTTGAATACATATCATATTATGCATTTCTAAATGATTGTATTCTATATAAAGGAGAATATACAAATGAAGAGATATGTCTGAAATGTGGGCATGACAGGTATTGTAATTAAAAAAAAAAAAGGGTAAATCATATGGTCCTCCCCATAAGATATTGAGGCACATGCAAGTTTTCAAAGTCTCTTTCATTGCAAAGAATTAGCCTTGTTGTAGGGCATGCCTCACACAGAAGTGAGTAAGGAGTTGTGTGAATCCCAACACATTCAATAGCCATGAAGTTTATAGAGGATACATGGCCTAAAAAAATTCAAGGATGAAGCACGAAGTCTACATATCAACATAGCCATGGCTGGCGTCAACCCATATTCCCTCCAAAACACTAACTATTCTATTTGGCTTGTAGTAGTGATCAATAACAATATCCCTCCATGGTTTTCTGTGAAGAATGAATATCTTATGTTAGCTCGCATAGTCCCTGGTAGAAGACAAGTGAATAATATGGATGTCTACTTACAGCCGTTGGTAGATGAATTGAAGGAATTATGGAAGGGATACATGTGTACGATGTATAAAGACCCATCGTAACAGAGAGGAGTTTTACATTGTATGGCATATGTGCTTATGCCATACATGATTATCCGAGCTTAAGAGTTTTCTCTAGTAAATTACAATTTTATTGATTTTTTTTATATAAGTAACAATATTGTTTCGCATATTAATTTAATTCGTTGCAGTTGTTCTAATCTTCATGGCCGCTAACGTGTTAGCCTGTATACAATGATTTCACAGGCCTTGTACCAAAAGGGTATCATGGATGTAAACGTTGTGGACCTTTCCTGAAGGCTAGGTGGTCTTACTACCTACGAAGGCTAGTGTATGACTACTCTAAGATATTCCTCCCTGAAGAACACCCTTACAAAAGAGCAACGTCTGATTTCAATAGTAAACCAGAGAGAACAAAAATCCCTACAATAATGACACCAGCTGAATGGCTTAAATCATATGAGAGAGAGAAGGAGAAGGAGTTTTCATAAATGTTTGATTCAAATGGGGAGCCTATGTTCGATGATGTAGAATTCTTCAACACCTGTCTTGAGAAATTTCCCATTGGGATGAAAAGGAAATCTATATTTTATGGGCTCCCAAATTGGGAGCATCTTAAGATTTCCCACTTACTAGATCTCATGCATATATTTAAAAATGTTTTATCTTCTTTATGGAGGTGCATATCATCAAAATAAAGTGACACATTGCTTGTTAGGAGAGATATTATTTCTTCAAAAACTAAAAAGGAACATTGGCCAAGACAAGAAACTAGAGGAGAGGTAGGTTCCTCTTGCTTTTTCAAAGAAGATGTTGTCCCATGGATTTTAAATAAAGATGATCTTTCTTTGGAAAAGGAAGTTATAATGAGTGTGAGAGTGCCTTCTTTATATGGGTCTTCACTACGATGCTACTTCAAGACCATTTTTTGAGGTTGAAATTGCATGACCATTTGAACCTTCTAAGAGTACGTATGTCAAAACATGATTTTACTATTTTTATTTTTATTTTTTATGCAATGGGATATTTTATAATTAATTGTTGTATAATGTACTATTTACTGTGCAGTGACACTATCCTTTGCTCGTGCATGGGTATGTGAACCATGAATTCCCCCAATACCTACAACGTGTCATATCTAAATTATCTGCATTTATATGTTGGACCACATCAAAGGAGATTCATATGGCTAACATTCCACGGTGGCGTCAAGAGATAGATGAGATTGTTTATATGTTTGAGAAGGAATCGTCGATGAGTTTCATGGACTTGCAAGTTCATCTTCTAATTCACCTAGTATATGAGGTTGAATTAGTTGGGTGATTCCTTGTTGTTGGATGTCCTTTTTATAGAGGTATATGAAGAAATTGAAAGGTTTTTTTCGAAAAAGGGAAAAACCTGAGGGGTCTATTACAAAGGGGTATATATCATATGATTCTTTCTATTATGCCGGTGAGTACATCAAGAAGATTGGCAACACACTAGGTGCAACGATTTGGGACGACGAAAGGGATGAAGACAAAAGAAGGGGAGCTTCTTGAAACAAATGGAAAGAGGTGCATGATAAAGATTAAATGGCTTATCATTTGTAAAATTTATACACATTAACTATTCACACTGAAATTCATATTAATGCATGTTTTTGATATCATACATACTATATATGTTGGTTTGATTTCATCAACGAATTTAAAAAGTGAAGCCATCAACAAATTCATTCTTTACAATATGGAAGTGACACAACCATGGGTCACATTGTACGAACAGAAGAGGATGAAATAGGACAGTGACAAGAAATAATTCAAACGGTTGAATGATAGAAGTATGTCTTATCTTGATCTTTTAAAAGAAAATATGCCAATGGCACGCCCTAACAGTTGGGTTGTTGATCAAGTCAGAGAGAAATATGGTACATCTAGTCGTCACGCGCGTGCTGACGAGGATGCACTAAACATAGGGATTGGGTGCAGCAACTTGGTAATTGTAATCTTTTTTTGTACACTTTTAACTTCATACTCCACCTTTGAATTGTAACATCTATATATATTTTTTATTTTTTATTATGTTTGGCTTATTAGACATATGACACTATGTTTTTTTTTTTTTTTTTTTATAGGTGCATTTGTTCCCATCTATGTGGGCATATGGACATTATTTTCGTGTAGAGGATGTCGATGATTGATGCATGACACAAGACTGTGGAGTGGAAGTCGAGTTTGACCAATTTAGTTGTGCTTGCTACCGTGATCAAAATTTAATACAAGGGACATTAGGATACTTTGGAAAGATAGAAGAGATCATTCAAGTGGACTTCTATTCATTCCAATGTGTTATTTTTAAGTGCAAGTGGTGGGACACCTTTGATCAGAATAATGTAAAGGAAGATCGTCATAGTGGGTTGATATCTATCACTCTATACAGATGTGGCATCAAGCCAAGGAGCTCTATGTTTTCCCAAAACACTGCAACTAGGTGTTTTTTTACCCAGATGTGTTGGATAGGGATTGGTGGTTCATATTAAGACACAAGCCTAGATCAATTTATTATTATTAACAATATAACCAGAAGAAGAATAATCAATTCACAATACACATGAAAATACTTTGGGGAAAGCTTCAGCTAAAAACCCCACTATTTGTATTATCATACAAGGTGGAAATACATCAGAATTATACAAAGCCTTAGCTCTCATAGCTAGCCAGCTCCAGTATAATCCTCACAGATGCTCACAGGAAATCCTGGCTTCTCACAAGCCTTCCTCTCTGCCCTCCAAGCTCCTATTTCCTTGTGTTGTTCCTCTGGGATGATTCTCCTTCAACCAAGCGGAAAACCTCTTCTACCCAATGGGTGATCACTCTCAGAACTGCGCAATCCTCAAGGAATTATTCCTTCTGCATGCACGAGTTTTCTTTATAGGAAAACACATGCAACTGATAGTACATTTTCCTTGTCTTTAATCTCAACTGGGCCTCTCCCAAAATAGACATGCATGAGTTTTTGATGAGGGAATCTTCAATTAACTGCAGTACACTAGTTGAGTGCATGCATGCATCAACTGACTGTTAACTCTCTGTTAGTTCCTCAAACAGTTTGGAACTAATTTAACTGGACTTAACTCAGTAAACTGAGTTAACTAATTACAACTCAAATATAACTCAATCTTATCTCCTTAATTTAAGGGATAACTCTTGCATGACTTCAGAAAGACTTCTAACTTGATTTCTCCAACCAATTAAGTCAAAATAACTTAATTAATTATTTTCAAGTAGTTGTTAAGACTAAATTCGATTTTAATTCACAATTTAATTCAAGGACAATTTAAATTGGAATATTCGTGTTGCCACATTTCAACATGCGCCTTCAGGAATGTAGCCTCCTCATAGTACTTGAGGAGGCCTACATTTCTCAAGAGTGCTCGAGTTGTTTGCGGTAATAGGTCAAGTGTATAGATTCCTCTCTCTCTCTAAGGCCTGCATGGTTGGACCATATTGTATTGGTCCGCCATTTTCTCCTACTCCTATTGTTGCTCCCTTTTCTGACATCTTTGCTACATGATTGACATATAAAATACATCATCCTCATACATAAAACACATTTTTTTATTATTAAATGAAAAATGTATTTATAAATATGGAAACATACTCTCAATTAAAAAAAAATCCCTGGTGCGCCCAAAAAGCAATAATGCACCGACTCTAGTGTGTTATCAAACACAACCACACCAAATACACTACGTACATACATATGACGCACTGATGTTGGTTCACATTTTTGAATTTTCATCATGATGCATCTCAAAATTTGCACCAGTGAGCACGTATAACCATTTCGCATTAGTTCGAAAGGTCAATGTTATCGAACTCATCAAGCTATATTTTTTAATATTAATTTTGTAGTGTGTTTAGTAAATATAAACACACTGGGCACACCCTAAAAATGTAGGCACTAATGTAAATTTTATAGTTTTTCCCAGTGCATTTATATTTACGAAAAACATCGCAAAAATAGTGGTGTGTTAGGTTAGCGCACCAAACGATGGTGCACCCTATAAATTTATAGGGTGCACTGCTATCAGTGCATGCTGAAGTTGTTGAGCGCACCATGCAAGGATTTTTTTTTCAAAATTTATGGATTTTTTGAGCTAATTTTCAATTCTAATCCGCTAAAAAATTAAACTGAAGAGAAACATAGACATTACCTCAAAATTTGCTCGTTAAAGGAGGCATTGTTGACACATAATTGAGAAAAACAAATTTCACCATCGTATGATAAAATTGGAAAGCAACACATGGAGCATGGTATGGAGGGATGGTGAGCAAGAGAAGCATCGACGTTAGGGTGCTTGCATGAGGCAAGAGTGGCACTGGTGCTTCAAAACTTTCTAACGCTATAGATGGTAAAAATGAAATTTACGGTCGAGAGGGTTTTTCTTATTCTAACCCTCCTCCGCTGCATTATTTTAACCGCACCAGTACATCAGATATCCAAGAACACCTCTTTTTATTTATTTATTTAAAAACCTATAGCGGTGCTTTTGTTAAGACACCCCTGGGCATTCTAATACATGTACCGCATTCGATATTTGTTGGACTATACCATTGCATTTAAAAAAAAAACCTCCTAGAGATGCTCTTTAGAAGACACACTGGGGCATTTATTACACGAAAAGAATCGGTGCTACATTGGAATATAGCACTGTTTTTTTTTTTAAATTAAAAACTATAGCAGTGCACCTTATAGGTATGCACGAGGGTGTTTTCTACAAGAAGGGCACTTGTGTTGCAAGTGTATATAGCACCGACAATTTTTAAAAGTTAACCTTTTTCCGGTGCTATTGATTATGCAAGCACCTATTATAAAAATAAATCTGCCACGGTGCACCATTTTCTATATGGAACCAGTGCTTATATGGATAGTAAAGTACCAGTGTGTTTTTATATTGTAGATGCACGGTCAAAAAAACATCCGCTGAAACATCCCCCCACCCACCTCCGCTACAAATGGATTTTGGGGCTATTTTAATAGGGGCTTCTGCAAAAACCTATGCTAGAAAGTCATTTCCTTATAGTGTAGGTTGCATGTGCGATCTCCTTCTTGATTTCTAGATGATGGTATATGCATGTGATTATATGGTTAAGTTTTTTCATTGGCATGTCAATTTCCCTGGATTGACAGTGGTTTCAGCTTTACATTGTAATTTCCTGGATAGTCATGTTGTTGTTGGTTTTCTCCACTTGTTTTTCTTATTTGTTCTCAATTTTCCATATGGCTATGGGTTGGAACAAATGCTTTGGAACCCTGGAAAAACTTGGGTTGAGTTAATAATATTAGAGCCTAGGTTGGGGCAAACGCTCTGGAGCCCTTGGTGGGTTGAGCTATTAGCCCCTAGAGCGAGGTTGCACAAATACTCTAGAGCCTTGTGACATATGTGGGTTTAGTTATTAGTTCCTAGAGCCTTAGACAGCTTGGGTAGAGACCATTCTGGTTATGGTAGTGATTTATGGACCATAGAGGTGGACTCACTATGGTTGAGGGTTGAGGTGGTTTTGCCTCTACAAGCCTTGGATGGTTCTATTTTGGTTTTACCCTTATGATCCCACATTCATGCTTGGAATATGGTGTGAGGTTGATTGGCTAAAAGAGAGATTTGTTTAAACCCAATCCATGGTTGGGTGGTACATGGGAGTCCCTGACCTGGTTCGCATTTGCACATGTTAATATGAGACATTTCCTATTATGATCTATGAGCATATGTGTTTATTATGATGGTTATCTTATGGCTGCTTTTCCATGGTTTCTATTATGGTTATATGTTGGTTATATGATGTATTTTGTGTATGGTTCCTTACATGTTTGATAAGCTAATGAATGGTTGATAAATACATGGACTAATAAGTGTTATTGCAACTATGTGGAGAGGGCATAGAGCCTTCTTGTTGATTTTCAAATGAAGACTATCAGTTTATGATCATATATGCATTCATGACCTATAGCTTATATGTTTTCCATGTGTTTGATGGAATATTTGTTATGGATTGTGAAGTCAAGTGTAACATTGATGCAGCAAAGCTGCATCTTTTCAAAGATTCCGCGTGGACCTGTGGGTTATGGTCCCACGTACATATATATTGGAAGCCTTATTAGTCAGCGGACTTCTTAACATAAATAAAAACTGAAACCGCAATATAACTTTACCAAGTCCATTGGTCCCACTTTGATGAAGGAAATCTGCACCGATTACACAAATCCGAAATTAAACAATTAAACCCCTTGTTTAATTAAACTATTAGACCCTGACCTTTTGTGCGGATCCCAAATTAATTAGATCCCAGCTCAATCCTTATCACGTCCGTAAATTGAATTAACTCGCGATCATTTTCCGGAGCGATATCTGTCGAATCTCGTACCTTCACAATGAATGGCTACGATCGATCCGGAATCCAACCGGATTAAATCGTATTCCATAAAATATCGCGTCTGTTTTTTATATTAAAACTCGTGCACTTTTTGACGTGATTTCGTCGGATCTAACCCATTCAAGAAAACAGTCACGATGAACTGAGCTATTAACTCAGTTATATAAACCATCGCGTCCGTTTCTGGAATTAACCTTCGTGCTTGTGGGAACGCAATATCCATTGATCTGTTGGATCTATCGATTGGATGATCCTGATCTTGTTCTGGTTTCTTCACGAATTTGTTAGGTTTCTTCTTTCTGCCAAGTTTATTTAGTCTTTGTTCGCTAATTTTAGTCTGTCTCTAAACTACATTTCTGTGATCTTGAGACATATCCAGACTATTAACGGTTCTCAATAGACTTGCGGTCCAATTCTAAGGATAATCTGGTGTAGGAAAGTTTTAGACTTCCACAGTTAATTATCCAGAGTATTCCAATACTTCCAGCCCATTATACCAAAGAAAACTGAGCTTTCAACTTGTAAATCCATTAACTTCAATTGCTTCGAAGGGAGAATAAAAACCGTCTGGGGTTTGACCATCTGTGCGCATAAATTAGAGAAGTGTAGAAAGATACAAAAATTTACATCAATCCTTAAATAATTTGAAAATCTACATAAACACACATATAGGATTTTCTTGGCAAACTTTGCCAAATTTTAATTCATAATCACAACAGAAACTTACACAATTCATAGGCCTGATATGCAACCAATTGGCCTTCATCATATCCCTCTCACACACCTCTACTCGCTAACCTCTAGCTCTCTCCTAGCTCTCTCTCTCTCTCTGTAACCTTTAATTATTCAAAATATCACAATTTATACAAATGTGGATTCATGACCCAATTTAGTTCAGATTCAACAATCTCTCACTTTCTCCTAAAGTATATCTTCAGCTCCACTCTTTTTTCAAACAAAATCCTAAATGAAGATTTTAATTCCCGCAAATCCTCACTCTTCCTAGGATTACTCAACTATCTCTAAAATCTCTTCATTCACGACATATTCTCCACAATTTAAATTTCCTCAAACTCAACTAAACTTAGGAAAATAAATAAAATGATTAAGGGAACCCACTCCCTTTAGAAAATGCGAAATAAGACTCATGGATCTTATAATCTTTGACAGATGCTCCTACATCAGACTCCCTGAGTTGAAATAATTCATGGACTCTTGTTCATGAGTCACTCAACTGCTCTTGTTGCAAACTTCGTCAGATTTCATCTTCCAACTTGTTGTCTGACCTCTTTCAATTGCAGGTGCATTTTCTACCTTCCCTCTTTCTCCTAGATGCCAAACCTTACTTTGTAACTTTCCATCTCTTTCATCATGTTGATGTTCCATTTTTTCTACCATTATTGCTTTAGTCCTTCTAGGTTTCGAAATCTTAGGTTGTTGTTGTCCTCTCTCTTTATTGATGCAGATTTCTTTTGTTAATTTCCCTTCTTTGTTGGTTCTCTTCTTGACTGAATTCTTCATCCACAATTTTCTCTTTACACTTTGCAACCTTTCTCAAACACATGGACCTTAGTTGAACTCCATTGTCAACTAACTACTGTACATTATCTTTTGCCATAGAAACTATGAAATTTCTGTCCAATTTTACTTCATCTCTTTCTTTGACAACCTGTTGGTTGCACTTTACAGTTTCTCCTTCATTGCTATGAAAGACAATATTTTCCTCTATGTCATCAGGTTCACTTAATAACTTTCCCACCAAATTAAATCTTCCTTCATATTCAATAAGCATGTCACTTACATATGGCTCCTATTTCCTGTATAGAACATAATTTCCATCACAATTTTCACATTTAAAATTACTATGCTTTCCATTCTCCACAGATAATTCTGTCATCAATTCCTTATGTTGATTTTCTACAAAATTTATGAAATTGTCAGCAAAATTTATTTCAACAAATTCCTCTACATTATAAAGTGTTCCTTGTTCTGATACAAAACTATCATTCAACAATTCAAAAGCTAGAATTTCTTGGAGCATATCATTCTGAAGTATCCTTTCATCTTTTGTACTTATACCATTGCAACAAAATGATGTTGTTTCATCTTCATATATAACAGAAACAAGACTATGTTTTTCTAAAGCTTCTTCATGGTTTACAGACTTAATAAAATAATCAATTTCAAAATCACAAATTTCCTGAACTTCTGTATCTGTCAACATCATCGTACATTCTTTCACATTTTCCATAATAATCCTATCTTGATTCTCTACTAAAGATGCTTCATTCTAGTTACAAATTCCCATTTTCTTGTCTTCAGCTTCTGGAATTATGACAAATTCCCTACCAATGCCATTATTCTCAAATTTATTAAATACATGCTCAAAATATTTTCTAATCCAACCATTTCTTCCAGTAATATCACTTCTTCATCAACATGCATAAGCACATTGTCCAATTGCTATTCATTACCTGTCAAACCTAAAAACATACACAACATATCAGTTCCAAAAATACAAGGCTCTTCATTTGAAGCCTTAGTGATCAGATCTTCATGCTTCTCTAAACTACTCTGATAGTTCACTAAGTTATTGAGGAATTCTTCCTCAAAATCTCCTATTTCTTTTTCATCAAATAATACTTCTTGGACTGCAGCTTTACTATGCTTGGCAACTTCATCATAGGTTTGTAGAATACCTTTTTGTTATACACAATTATCTCCAACACTCATTTTATCCAAGTAAGACAATAATGTCTTTCTCTCTTCTATGATAAGACTTTGATCCTTCAAGTTTTCCTTGACTGTTATGTAAAAAATTAGTTAATTTTAGGTTATTGTTTAATTTTAGGTTTAGTTAGATGAAAGGGCACGATCATAAGATCATGCCCTTTCCCAAAGGGTGCCTATGGCGGTATATAAGCCAGGCAACCCATTGTAAATCATCATCTCTCTGTATTTTCATTTTATTAATAAAAGTATTTTATATATATTTCTGTTCATCCGGAAGTTTTACACTTCATCTGGTATCAGAGCCAGCCGCTGCTGCAGCTCTTGTTCGCTCCTCGTACAATCTGTTGTCTGTGCCCACTGCCAGCTTCGTTCTGCCCTGTCCACGTCCAAATACACAGTCAAACCACCGTTGTCCGCTGCCATACTTCACTGTACGAATCACCCTTCAATCCACAGCAAACTCCATCCATAGTGTTACGCACGTGCCGCTGCCTCCGCACTGTCCAGGCTCACCCTGTCCGCATCCGCCCTGCCACCAGTGTTTTTTTTGCTGCTGTCATTAAAATCGAACTGGCAGTAATTCTACAGTTCTGTGTGGTGGACCTGCGGTTCTTTTGAAATTGCTGCAGTGATATCCGTTGTATGTTAAACCGTCGCTACGCCTGTCCGCTATACGTCAAATTTCTGCGGTGATATCCATATCCGTTGTATGTTAAACTGTTGCTGCCCCTGTCCGCTATACGTCAAATTTCTGCGGTGATATCCGCTTGAGGGTTGTTTTTTTTTGAACGGAGGTGACCCTCACCAACAAACGTGACTGTCTGTTTTATATTTAACGCCAATATATATTACGTTAAATTACATAT
>APFE030159571.1:19012-38785 GCA_000404065.3 Pinus taeda
AGATCATGCCCTTTCCCAAAGGGTGCCTATGGCGGTATATAAGCCAGGCAACCCATTGTAAATCATCATCTCTCTGTATTTTCATTTTATTAATAAAAGTATTTTATATATATTTCTGTTCATCCGGAAGTTTTACACTTCATTGACTAACTTTTTGAGCTGATTTCTCTGTGTCAGCTTCTCTTCTCTTCACTGCACAAATATGCAATGCATTTATTTCCTTTTCTCTATCCATTTTCCATTGGGTTTCTATCCATGTTAATATTCCTTCAAACATGATCCAATAAGTTTTTAATAAGAGAAGACACAACCATTCACTTATACCTTTTAATTTTCTCCACCAATTGAAGTCTCAAAATTCTTTATGAATATCCTTTCGTGTTTTTCCTGTCTCTGCCTCTTTCACTTTTTCATGCACAGGCTCAAATTCATTAGGTTTCATACCTGCAAATTTACAGTCACACAAATAAATAGTTCTAAAAATATGAGACTCCCTTGATTGTGAAGATTCTACCAGTACCTTTCTCTTATGCTGATTTGTATAGATCATCTCTTCATCATTGTCTCCTTCCCCAAGGAGAGGTCCTTTCTCTAGTTCACAAATTGATTCTATTCTTTCATTCTCAACTGTTCGGAGTATTAATTTCTTAGCAAATAATTCCCTTACAGGCCACTTAACTCTTTTTCCCACATAAAATCCTTGTTTCTATTCTTCTCTTATTCTTTTTTGTATCATCTTCTTCAAATGACTGAGTTCTGTCTTTATCTTAACCACCTCTATGTAAATTTCTTCCTTACTCATTCCTTTGAGTCCAACTTCTTTGGCACTCTTTTCTCTCTGTCTGTGACTTTCCCCTGTACCCCTGTTATGACTAACAATAGTCAAATTCATTGTTTCCTTTGGTGAAATTTCCTTGTTCACTGGTGAGTTGCAGCTAGCCCTTCTCTCTTCTGTAACAAATCTGTTAGTTGTTACCCATACCAAATCATCCTTTTGGTATCCTTTATTTTCTAGGTTCTCTGCACTAGAACCCTTTCTTCTCCTTGATCACTCTGGGTCAGCTTCCAAAGATGTTTCCTGCTGCATATCTTCAATTTCTCACTTCCCTTTTCCTTCAGTGATTTCATTTTATTGTTGGGTACTGCCACCTTTTATTCATCTGAGAGTTCTTCTTGCTTCATCTTATTTAACATAGCTCATGTGTTATGATGCTGCTATAGCTCATTCTATCTTTCAACAATTTTATTGCTTCCCTTGGCCTGCATAATCTTGCCTCAAGATTCATCAAGTATCCGTCCAAACCTGCCAATTTTCTTCAAATATATCTTAAAACTAATTCCCATCTTACTTTTCATAATGAACACTTCAGCTTTTAAGATCAATTAAGATTCTATCTGAACTTCAACAATATTTATAAAATTCATGACAGACACTACAAATTCCTTTTGACACTGTTTTTGTAAGCAACTTGTCTTGCTTCTACAAATTTCAAATTTCAGTCCTTGTAGTGGCTCTTTTGTCAGATCTATCGAATCCAGTCTTAAGTCTAATTGTTCCTTCAACCATCAATATCATTGTCTTTAACAATACTTAAACAATCTTCATTTATTCTTCAATTTTCCACAAAATTCTTCAAATCATCTAAATGACTTCAGTGCTACAACAAACCACTCTTCTATTTGACTTTAACTTCAAAACCAATAATTCAATCAACTTACATTTAAACATTACTAAGCACTAACTTCAAACATGGAAATTTCAACTGCCTATAAGGAAAACATCTTCTCCTCTGAAATTTCACTTCCTTGTCATTCTTCAGAAATTCAAAAAAAGTCTCTGTAAAAATCATCAAAATAAATATCCTTACCAGACCTTCACCAGAGGATTCATTGTTTCCCCATTTTGATCTCAGTATCCTTTGTGCTCTGAATTTGCTTTAATTGTTGTTAAACACACATGGGCAGCAAGAGAATCTGAAGGATAAAACATGAGAGTGCATTTTTATTAACAAGAGATATACATTTATATTACATGGTTTGACTGTTGGGTTTCACATCCCAAGGTCTCTTGGACTTCCTTTTGTCTATTCGGCTTCCACACTAACCCATTTAGGATTAGGTGTCCAACATCCCCCCTTAATCCAAAGGGTTATGTATGAGTACAAGAAGAGAGTTGTAATACAAAATGTGCAAAAATGCATGGCAGCACTAGGTTGAATGTGCTCTCTGAAATGTTGGTATAAAGGGCGGTGGTTTAAGGGTGACCACCAACATTGGAATGCTTAGTGCAGTTCCCAGAACTCTTCCAAAACTGGCAAGAGGCTGAAGTCTTCTGCTAGAGGAAGTGCTCCTATTGTTTTGAAGAGGGAAACCTTCAACCATGAAAGGGAGGTCTCACCCCACATAAAAGGGAGAACTTCAACCTGAAAAGGGAAGTCTCGACCTGTGATGGTTTAAGGATGACCAACAACTCTGGAATGCTTAATGCAATTCCTGGAACTCTTCCAAAACTGGCAAGAAGATGAAGTCTTCTGCTAGATGAAGTTTTATCAATTTTGTTTCTAGAATTCTTCCAAAATTGGCAAGAAGCTAAAGTCTTATGCTAGAGGAAGTTTCCCAGATTACCAACTGAAGGCATGCGCAGGGGCATCTTTGTCTCTGGCTACAACTCTGAAACTAGTGTGGCAGGTTGTGGCTCAGGCTCACTTGATGTGACTTTGAAGCTTGTAGATGACCATCATTTCCCCCCTTGTCAGATACAAGGTAAGATGATGGAGAAAACTCAACTGCAACAATATTCAATACTCTAGAACAAGTTCTGACATGTGACTGAAATATCTTCTTGACTGTTGATGCCCATTATTAAGAAGCGATCCATCCAAGATGAATCTTTGATCTTGCAAGACGTTTTTTTCCTGAAGCATCTGTGTGAAGAATGGGAGGTTTATGACAGTGCTTACATGGATGAAGATGAAAACAATGATCTTTCAAATGGCCAACTCGGTCAAAGTGTTGCATTTTACAATCTGTTGTTGTTGTTGTGGAAGAGGAGCAGAATCTGGAACAGCTAGAGGTGAACTGTCATGAATGAATCCAGCACTCTAAAACTGAATGGGCTTTTAGTAGTCTAGAATATGAAAGGACAAGTCCTTGTCATATCCAAGACCATTTTTGTGCTTGTTGTGGACAAGTTGTTCCCAAGGTCTGATGATGGGCTTGGGAAGTGCAGACTGAGTTTCTGCATCTACATGTACAACTGCTGCTTTATTGGGTACTAAATCTGAACCAATTGTAACATTATTGACTTGCTTCTGATGGGTTGCAGTCTCAATGTTCTGAATAGAAACATGTTCAGAATGACTCCTCTATTTTAGTTCTTCTTGTCGTAGCAGAGATTCGAGCTGCAAAATATCAGTTTTCTCTTGTGCATTTTGTAGACAGACCTGAATGTTTGTGAGAGAAACTTTGTTGACTTTTAATGCATCATGAGTAGTAGACAATATGAGAGTTTTGAGGAACCCTAATACTTCATTGATTCTGGCCATTTTTTTCTTCAATGTCAGAATTACACCTTAAAAACCTGAACACAACTACTACTCAATGCAGAAAAGTAACACCCACTCACAGTACACAGCAATATTCTTTATAAATGTGCAGCAAATTATCAGTGTGTAAGCAGCAAGCACCAATTACAATCCATTACATAAAAAATAAGAGTTTACTCATGACCATCATTACGTTTTGACAATACAACCGACAAAACTTTTCTCCATAAAAGATTACAGTCAGCCCACCAAACTCTTTATGCAGCAATCGAATCAAGGAATCAATGCACTATAATGAGTTTTAAATACAATGCCACAATGGGGCAACAACAACTACAAACTTGCTTGGATCCTTCAAATACTCCTTCACTTTCAAAGCAAAAAAGATGGCTATCAAACCTTCAACAATTATAACACCATGTCATGGACAGGACTTGAATGCTCATATATAAATACTTTGACTAGGATACGAACAAATATTCTCGGATCTTGCCACTTCTTCAAAGAAAACAATCCGCCCTCATGTATCACATAGAATTTATGGAGAGCTAGCAACGCATATGCTAGAATGCAGTATATAAAGAGTCAATGATACCTCCAGTATTCCAATAAGAATGATGAACACAACAGTGACCCACTTGTAGGAGCTACGCACCAATGAAAGGATTATTCCACATGTTCATGCATGAGAGATGAACCGACCAGCTCGTTGCTTTAACACACAGCTTCTGTTGTGCGAGTCTCTTTGCTCTCCAAGCCACTACGAAGTTGTTCTGCAGTGCTTCTGATTCTGCATATTTTCACATCTATAGCCATGATCAACACTCCAACATCATCCATGGTCTTCCACGTTTAGCAAAATATATATATGATATTTCTCGGAATGCCCCCCATAGAAATATCAAATGTTGCCTGGCTAATGGTATTTTACTACCACCCAGCAAATAATGGCAATGATTTACACATTCATAAATGAGGCCTCATTTTTTTGGTAAGAAGGATCCTTAAAATACAATTCATGTATAGGATGCAAAAGGCATAAAATGGAACATAACCGATGCTTTGCATGTAGCAAGCTTGCCTGTATGAAAATTTCAAACAAATTTTACAATCTTTATGTTTAAATTAACATATCCAAAACCCAAATATAAAGCATTAAGAATTGCATTGAATAATATAGGTATTCTATTGGAATTTTATTTCACACTATCTTTGCAACAATAAGCAAGCAGTGACATGAATTGTGCAAGTCAAAACTCCTCATTCCCCTGTAATGCTTCAGATTCCACTTGTGTTATTCATATTTCTAGGGCATCGTAATACTCTCCATACCTGTGCAATGAAAAAGCCGCATGGCTATACCACAAATCCCTCCATACGAAGTGTGCAATGGAACAACATATTGATTCGCAGATTATGGACAATACCAGTCCCGTTTGTGGTTGAAGGCTGAGAAACAAGTTGAATGCCTCAGGGACACCCATGGAAAATTTTAGGGGCTAATGTTCGCACAATGGGCTAATTTTCCATGATTTTTCCAAAAAACGATTCGCCAATTTCCAATTTTTATAAAAGATGATTCGCCCAAATTTTAGAATCTAAAATTATTTTACCTTAAAAATCGCCAACATTATATAGTGGCTATATGATAAATCATTATAAATTTGAATAATTTTACAAATATATCATTGAAAAATTTATAGTTTGCATATTAGGGATTAGTGAGATTCGCCAATGTTTCTAAACTTCGAGAAAATTTTCCATCCTTAAAATTTTCCTTGGGGACACCATAGATCCATTATTCATGAGAGCTGAAGCGTTTCAAGAATTAAACACAAATCTATTAATCATGCCAATCATGCAAAGTTTTTCCATCCCGGTGGGCATTTCTGCTATCAGCTCAAAGCTCGAGAGAGCTAGAACTGCATCCATGTATCAATGTGCAGACCTATTTCAATTTATTCAGAGGAATTGAAATTCGAAACTAAGTCAAGTTCTAGTATTTATCTTATATGAGCATGGAAATTGTTCCTCCGTCAAACGAGGAACGATCTATGCAGATCTCTTCTTCTTTGGAATCTGCAGCACTCTCTTGGCAAGGACTACTATAGGAGTAGATGGTAAGGCAGAGGATAGAGGGGCTGAATGGGGAGATTTCATGAGACTGCCATCAGCCCAACTGAGATGTGTATTGACGAAGCAGAAATTTGAGGAGGTTGAATGCAGTGTTGGAGAGTCTAATGGTTCAACGGTAGTAAGACCGAGGAGGGAACTTCGAGATGGTAGCATCCAAGAGACAGTTGTTTTGAGGTCCAACAGAAGTCAGATAATTAGTTCGGTGGATCAGTTTAATTATGGATTTGACACCGAGATTATCGTGCAGAGAGCAACAACTTATGGAGAATTCAATCGAGTTTATGAAACAGTGTTTATGGCCTCCTGGCTCAAGCGTTACCCATATTATCACGTAGAGGGCCCAGAGAGCATAGAAAGGACAATTATGTACAGCCCAAGGAGCGTAGAGGGCATAGTCAAGGAGTCACAACTAATTTAGGAATGCTAAAATAGGGCTGGAGAAATGACAGAGGTGGCTACTAATGGTAGACAATGGTTATGGTAGAGATAACCTGCACAGAAAAGCCATAAAACAAATGGTTGAAATTAATTATGTAGGGCAGGAATACGCCTGCTCTGATACCATGTTAAACGCACATGGGCAGCAAGAGAATCTGAAGGATAAAACATGAGAGTGCATTTTTATTAACAAGAGATATACATTTATAGTACATGGTTTGACCGTTGGGTTTCACATCCCAAGGTCTCTTGGACTTCTTTTTGTCTATTCGGCTTCCACACTAACCCATTGAAGATTAGGTTTCCAACAACTGTTCTAACATGCTGGTATCTCAAATGTCTTTCTGATCATTCCAAAGACTCTTTCTACTCTAATACCACTTTGATGCAGCAAAACTGCATCTTTTCAAAGATTCTGCGTGGACCTGTGCGTTATGGGCCCACGTACATATATATTGGAAGCCTTATTAGTCAGCGGACTTCTTAACAGAAATAAAAACCGAAACCGCAATATAACTTTACCAAGTCCGCCAGTCCCACTTTGATGAAGCGAAACTGCACCGATTACACAAATCTAGAATTAAACAATTAAACCCCTGTTTAATTAAACTATTAGACCCCGATCTTTTGCGTGGATCCCAAATTAATTAAATCATAGTTGAATCCTTATCGCATCCGGAAATTAAATTAACTCACCATCATTTTCCAGAGCAATATTCGTTGGATCTCGTACCTTCACAATGAATGGCTACAATCGATATGGAATCCAAATGGATTAAATTGTATTCCATAAAATATCACGTCCATTTTTTATATTAAAACTCATGCACTTTTCGACATGATTACCATCGGATTTCACCCATTCAAGCAAACGGTCACGATGAACTGAGTTATTAACTCAGTTATATAAACCATCGCGTCCGTTTTTGGAATTAACCTCTATGCTTGTGGGCACGCGATATCTGTTGATCTGTTGGATCTGCTAATCAGACGATCTTGATCTTCTTTTGGGTTTCTTCACGAATTCATCAGGTTTCTTTGTTCCGCCAAGTTTATTTAGTCTTTGTTTGCTAAGTATATTATGTCTCTAAACTACATTTCTATGATATTGAAACATATCCAGACTATTAACTATTCTCAATAGAATTGCAGTCCAATTCTAAGGAAAATGTGGTGCAGGAAAGTTTTAGACTTCCACAGTTAATTGTCCAGAGTATTCCAATACTTCCAGCGCATTATACCAAAGAAAATCGAGCTTTCAACTTGTAAATCCATTAACTTCAATTTTTCGAGGGGAGAATAAAAACCATCCGGGGTTTGACCATCTATGCACATAAATTAGAGAAGTTTAGAAAGATACCAAAATTTACATTCAATCCTTAAATAATTCGCAAATCTACATAAACACACATATAGGCTTTTCTTGACAAACTCTGCCAAATTTTAATTCATAATCACACTAGAAACTTACACAATTCACAGGCCTGATATGCAATCAATTGGCCTTCATCATATCCCTCTCACACACACCTATACTCGCTAACCTCTAGCTCTCTCCTAGCTCTCTCTCTCTCTCTCTCACCTTTAATTATTCAAAAGATCACAATTTATACAAATACGGATTCATGAACTAATTTAGTTTAGATCCAGCAATATCTCACTTTCTCCTAAAGTATATCTTTAGCTCCACTCTTTTTCCAAACAAAATCCTAAATGAAGCTTTTAGTTCCCTCAAATCCTCACTCTTCCGAGGATTACTCAACTGTCTCTAAAATCTCTTCATTCAAGACATATTCTCCACAATTAAAATTTCCTCAAACTCAACTAAACTTATGAAAATAAATAAAATGATTAAGGGAACCCACTCCCTTTAGTAAATTTGAAATAAGACTCATGGGTCTTATAAGCTTTGACGGATGCTCCTGGATCAAACACCCACCTCCCACATCTACCCAAGCAACTGGCCAGCTGGGGTAAACATGCAACGAGAGGCCACTATGATAAGATTCAACCTACTTGGTGAAATTAAGGAAATAGAATCGATGGAACATCACATACAGTCGTCCAACTTCATCCAAATAACCTTCAGGAGACAAGTCAGCAACTCAGGCCCACTACTGGTTGAGAGACTTAAGGGAAGGGTAACGCTCCCTAGACACTGCCTAGGTGAGTTATTTTCAGGACTAACACTCCCTAGACACTACCCAGGTGCTTTATAATGCTTCCCAGACACTGGCCAGGTGGGTTAGCCTCAGAACTAATGCTAGCATTCTGGGATTTGAGCCACCTTTTTCGGCCCAGAGCCCGGGACACTGCCCAGAATGGAATGATCACTTAGAATTAGTAAGGATGCAAGGAAAAAATGATGCAAAAGCAATAATATGAACAAGATCATCACCAGACCCCCACTAGCCATGATAGGCATTTCGTCAAACATATCATCAACATGTAACCTACAGGTGTAGGGATCTCATATTTATCTGAGAATCGTTATGAACCATTGTTCCCTTATGCCATTTGTTTTGTTATCCTCCATTAACTCATAAACACATTATCCATTCATATACAAGTAAAAACATGTTGAGAGCCATACATAGTTTCTATCATGAAATGTGCATATAACCAGCATAATAGGAACAAAAATACAATAAACATATTAGCCATCAAATCCATAAATACATCAGTACATTTACACATGAAAATCAAGGGAATCGATTTCTCATTAATGAATGCAATGCACCAACCGAAGATGGGACTACCACGTTCCACCTGGACGTAGAATGGCTAAGCCAAATCTCTCTTCAGTCATTCACCCTCGTGCCATATTCCAAGCATGAATGTGGGATCTCATAGAACACATCAATCAAAACTCATTCAAGGCTTCCATGGGCCATCCACCTCAACCCATAAAATAGTGATTCCACCTCATGGTCGAACATCACCAAAACCATCATCAGATTGGTCTCCATTCAAGCCTTCCACGGCTTCTAAAGAGTTTTTCCAACCAAGGCTTCTAGAACTAGTAACTCAATCCATAGCTTATACAAGGCTTCCAGAGTGTTTGTCCAGCCAAGGCTTCCAAGACTAGTAACGCAACCCACCAAGGGCTTCCAAAGCATTTGTCCAACCAAGGCTTCCATGACTAGTAACTCAACCCAAGTTGTTACAGGGCTTCCAGAGTGTTTGTTCAACCAAGGCTTCCAGGACTAGTAACTCAACCCAAGCTATGGAAACATGATAAACAACCAAAACAAAGGAATGAAATTAAACCCACAATCACCATGGCTATCCAAGAAATGGCAAGGCTAGGCAATCCACTGTCAATCTCATCCATCCTCCATGCCAATGACAGATCATAACTAATAAACCACATGCATGTTCCATACATGCAACTCGGTACCTGCAAGAAAATCTGATGTAGTTGTTGATGTTGATGCCCTCTTATTCTTTCTTGCTCTTCCTTTTCCTTCTTGCTCCAAGGATCCAAGTATGCCACGCCCTCAAAAAGTGCTCCAAGAAAACTCTAAGTAACCAAGAGTATGAAAGAGAGAGAGAGAGAGAGAGAGAGAACAATGAGATAGCTCCAAAATTGAACTGACCAAGTCTTCACTAAATAATCTTGCCAACTGATCCTCAGAAGCCTTTTTATTAATTAGGCCTCTATTTTCTTCATTTTCCTCCTCACATGCAACCTGAGACCTTTCACCTTCCTTTTCTCCTAATTTCCATTATTTCATAAATAAAATCCCAATTAATGCCTCATGCCTTTTCAAAGCCTTAGCCATTGCCTTTGCCAATTTCCTTAGCCATAAACAACCAAATGAACACCCACTAGGATGTCCTACCCACCATTCAGCTTGGAATACATGTCCCATCATCTACAACATTTATATATTTGTACATGGATTTTTCACTAGGGATGTTACAGAACCCTCCCCCTTGGGGGAACACCGTCCTCAGTGTTCAATGACACCTACAGCAAACATGACTTCTAAAAACAAAACATACTTCTCGTGGAGCTTTATAACACAGCTCAGTGCAATACTTACAATGGCCAACTACTAATTCAAAACATCATGACAACATACCACATAGTGGGGCTTTATAACACAACTCATTATGGTATTTACAATGATCATCCTGCTTAAGAAACTCATATGACATCATAACATCATGATAATATAACCCCATGATAGCATTATAACATAACACCGATACCACATAGTGGAGCTTTATAACACAACTCGTTACAATATTTACATCCATACACGGGTGTACACATAACAACATCATCAAAATATATATACCAAAACAAATGCCAAATCATATACCAAACATATATCAAACATATACTAACATCATATAGCATGTAGCAACCAACATAAATCATATATCAAATCATCATAAATCATATACTAAACCAACATAAAGAAAATAATAAACCATCATAAATCAACTACCCAACCACCAAACCACCATATCAAGCTGCTAATTATTGTAGTTGATTTCAACTACCCAACCGGGCATGTTCATGATTCCTGTACCACGCACATAGTTTCCATCAGCTTTAAAATAAATTCACATCATACCTCATTGGTAGCTCGTCAATAAAGTACATTTGCAATCATGTTCGTTTCCTGTCACAACAAGTAAAACTAGCATATTTGACCAAATCAACATGTATAAAAATAACTCATCGGGTTAGCTCAAAACATAACCATCAAAATCATAAATGAAATGTAACCATCGTAAATCAAAATCATAGATCATAATGGACCAAAATCATAAATCACATGCATACTAAAACCGAAACACAATATTGATACTTATCCTTTATCGGTCCTTACTTCTGCCTTTGTTCTTTCTATACACACATTGGAATGGTTGCCACACCCGACAAACACCCACTGCCTTCTCAACCATGTGCACATACACGTAGTGTGCATCACACACATATGACTCCATGCATGTACACTTGATATACAACACATACACCTACACCTAGTGTATGACACAACCCAATACATACGCCTACATCTTGTGTATAACACAATAAATGCACCTACACTTAATGTACAACCTAACACAAATGCGTGTCTAGCGTGAAACACGATGAATGCATATGTCATGATACCATGACTACACAATTCACATACATAATACCACATTCCCATAACACATCATGGATGACATGCACACAACACCACACGTACACTAGTACCATATGTACAACATGTACACAGTACCACCAGTATAGTGCACCACCTGCACAACGTGTGCACAACATCACATGTACATGGAACCATTTTCACAACGTGTACACATTGCCACATGTACACTACACCACTATACAATGCGTACACAATACCACATGTACACAGTACCACACGCACGACATGTACGCGACACTTCGTTTACATAGTGCCACATGCATGACATGTACATGGCACCACATGCACACAGTGCCACTTGTAAAATATGTACAAAACACCACACGCACACGACACCACTTGTACAATCATGCACACCACACCATATGTACATAGTACCAATGTACCACATGCACGCAACACCACTTTTACATAGTATTCCATATCCAACACGTACATAGCATCATATGTACACAACATTGCATATTCAACATGCACATAGCACCATATGCACACAACACCACATATCCATCATGCACACAGTACAATATGTACACAATACCGCATATCCAACATGTACATAGCACCATCTATACCTAGTATTGAATATGCAACATTCATACAACACTATTTGTACCATCTTGTACATAACACCACATAAACAACATGTACACACATTATAGATACACAACACTACATGTGCACACATCATATATGAAACATGAATAACGTATATAGTATATGCACCACAGTATTACCACACATCCAAAACCATGTTGTCCTTACCAAGAAACCTTGCTTCCCATGTCTTATCCATGCTTTCCCTAGCATGTCTCAAACCACACTACTTTCACTTTGCTGATGTATCCTTCAACATTACCTATCATAACATAACATAGGCATAATACAAGTATACAATACCAAATCATATCCACATGATATTGAACTTGTATATTTGTCATGACTACTCTTCCCAATTGATTTCTCATGAACCAGGAACCTTTTCCTGTCATTCACATGTATAAGAAATCATTCCACCATAAGAATGATCCTAACAATCCTGTCAAACCATGACATACATACATACATACATACATACATATATACTCATTATCTTAAAACAATCATCATCCTGTCAAACAATGACATATATACATACATACATATATACATATATAAACATCCACATAACCATGATCATGACAAAATTGCTAGATAACATAAGGTCTAGGTTAAAAGAAATTCCTTTATTCATGCAACACATGTGCAACATTGAGAGAAAAAGTTCCCAACATAGCCAAGGCATATGATGCCTCAAATCCATTTACTTTACCTTTTCCTATTACCTTTCTCATGACTATATTGCTACCGTCCATTTACCACAATGGACCCAGCCAATCCAATCGACAATCATAGTCTTACCTTCCGCTGCACTTACTCATGGACAGAGCTTCATCTGAGTCGTACATCACCTATCAAGCACCGCATAGCTCTCCTCGAGCTACATTAATTCTTCCTCTTTCCCAACCAATTCCCAAGACTCATAACGCAAAAGGAAAGACAAGAAACAAACAAGAAGAAGACCATAAAAACCAATAACAACATGACTCTGCAAACAAAGTGGCATAGATATGCACCATACACAATCAAAATTGCAAATCAAGCTCAACAATCGCAAAAGACCAAAAGCACAAGACTAACAACAAGCACCCTGAATTAATCCCCATGGTTCCCAAGGAAAACTCAACCTAAGTCTTCTTCAAGATTTCATGGAAATTTCCTTTGACGTGAAATCCCCTGCATCATATTGCCATAAGCACATAATTTTAAGTGCATATATAAAATAACAATACACTAGTTACCTTATCTTGTTGCACCAAGCATATTTCTTGCAACTAAACACATCCACGCCTTCTCTCAAGGGACTCCAATCCTTTGACAGATCCACCTGTAGCTAAATGCTAGCCAATATACCTATCAAGTGCATGTTCATGAATATAGCACATATCCATATAATGTCAGAAAAAATCAAGGTTAAGAAGACTTCCTATGTGCAAAGCACTCATTCATTCGAAATTAGGGTTTCCAAACATAGCCAAAGGAATTCTTGCCCAATTCCTTTCTTTTACCTTTTTACCTTGTTGGAATCGAGGCTTACTATATGTTGTCACAACACCCAACTATTATTTATACAAACACATTAACTATTAACTTGTTAGGCTAATACTGACATGTTCCCTGCAACTGCTCACACATGCCAACCACATGTTCCAAATATCAAGACAATCATATTTATCAATTTCAAATCAACTTTTACTAATAATCATGTCATAATACATAGTCAACTCATAGTCATCAGTCATAATACTACAACTATCAACCACATTCAAGTACATATCAACTATCTCAACACATACATGTTAGTACAATCATCTTAAAACAAAATCATTTGAACACATACTCATATTAAGCAATTCATCAATCATTCAACCACTTGCGAACATACCATGTCAAATAAATCAATTAGGCACCAAACACTCAAACACCAAATAGACATCATAATCAAGAATGAAGCACCAAGTATATACATAAGAAACCTCATACCTTAGTGTACCTCAGGGGAGGCTATCTTTCCTACACAATCAATCTAGTTAGCAAGGTATAACTTTACAACATGTAAACTCAAACATAATTACGATCATGATATCCATAACACTAAATAACTAACATGTTCACGTCATAAGCTCATAAACATTTATCATCCATGCATAACCATCACATATGTATGATCAATCTAGATTAGTACAACATCATATCACCAATATGTCAGCTCATACCTTAATATCGCAACCATAACCATCTACATAGATCAAACCATGTTAACACAACGCATATAACATCAAGATCTTTAATGAAATGAGCATAACCATCACGCATATGACCAATCCAAATTACCACATCAATATCTCAATGAAATAACCCTAATAATCAAGTTAATAGCATATAAAGACAATAAGCAATGCATATGGTCACATGTTACTATCATTCATGACTATCTGACACATGTGCATATAACTATATTAATCAATTATCATCTATCATGTATGTAACCATAACATCAAAAGGCATGTACATAAACCTAATGTATATAAACCTATTACATATAACAATCCTTAACTTACATACTTGCATGCCAAACATACAATACCTGTATGACAATCTTCTCTTTCCCAAGGTCTAATGTTGCAACATCATTATGATGATCTACATTTCCTGCTCTATCTCAGCCAACACATTAGCATCATAATAGATAATAGCATCATGATGACCTAAATTGCATGCAATGACTTCACAAGGCATATTTGACCTACTATTCATGCATAACTATAACCAAGACCATACATGCATAACAAATGCATACAACACATGAGTGAAAAACCATATACACACCATTCTAGCTAGAGTATAGTCATCAATGCATGACCATATCAACTACACAAACCATGACCTCATGCATGACAACAACCATTACTCCATTGTACCCATTGCCACATGCAACCAAAAGTATGCATAAGGAATGCATAATCAACAACACATATGCATAAATGCATGTAGTTGATCATAAGCGATCAAATCTTATAATCAACCTACAAGATCGATACATGTAATCCAAAATATTCAAGAATTTAACCTAACATACAAGGGTGTAAGTAGGTGACATGAATTCAACATGTAAGAGACATATAATCCATACACAACCAGTCACATACTCATGACCAATGCATTTTACGAAATCAACATCAAATTCTCCATGACAACCATACTACAACCATAATCAATCATCAAACCAATGCAACAAGCACATGAAATGCAAGTCTAAGAGACACACATGCAACTAACATGCATGCATGACCGACACCTTCAACCCATCCAGTCCGAGAGTTAAACCATGCTCTGATACCACTCTATAACACCCTCCACCCACATCTACCCAAGTAACCGGACAGCTAGGGTAAACATGCGATGAGAGGCCACTATGATAAGATTCAACCTGCTTGGTGACTTTAAGGAAATGGAATCGACATAACATCACATACAGTCATCCAACTTCATCCAAATAACCTTCAGGAGACAAGTCATCGACTCAGACCGCATATTCCTGGGGCCCACTGTTGTTTGAGAGACTTAAGGGCAGGGTAACTCTCCCTAGACACTACCCAAGCAAGTTAGTTTCAGGACTAACGCTCCCTAGACACTACCCAGGTGCTTTATAACACTTCCCAGACACTACCTAGGTGAGTTAGTCTCGGCACTAATGCTAGCATTCTGGGATTTGAGCCACCTTTTTCAGCCTAAAGCCCAGGACACTTCCCAGAATGGAATGATCACTTAGAATTAGTAAGGATGCAAGGAAAAAATGATGCAAAAGAAATAATATAAACAAGATCATCACCAAACCCCTACTAGCCATGACAGGCATTTCGTCAAAAATATCATCAACATGTAACCTACAGGTGTAGGGATCTCATACTTATCTGAGAATCATTATGAACCATTGTTCCCTCAGGCCATTTGCTGCATTATCCTTCATTAACTCATAAACACATTATCCATTCATATAAAAGTAAAAACATGCTGAGATCCATACATAGTTGTTATCATGAAATGTGCATATAACCAGCATAATAGGAACAGAAATACAATAAACATATTAGCCAGCAAATCCATAAATACATTAGTACCTTTACACATGAAAATCAAGGGAATCAATTTCTCATTAATGAATGCAATGAACCAACTGGAGATGGGACTACCATGTTCCACCCCGCCGTAGAATGGCTGAGCCAAATCTCTCTTCAACCATTCACCCCTGTGCCATATTCCAAGCATGAATGTGGGATCTCATAGAACACGTCAATCAAAACTCATCGAGGGATTCCAAAGGCCATCCACCTCAACCCGTCAAATAGTGATTCCACCCCATGGTTAGACATCACCAAAACCATCATCAGATTGGTCTCCATCCAAGCCTTCCAAGGCTTCCAGATCGTTTGTCCAACCAAGGCTTCCAAAACTAGTAACTCAACCCACAGCTTATACAGGGCTTCCAAAGCATTTGTCCAACCAAGCCTTCCAGGACTAGTAACTCAACCCACCAAGGGCTTCCAGATCGTTTGTCCAACTAGGGCTTCCAGGACTAGTAACTCAACCCAAGCTGTTACAAGGCTTCCAGAGTGTTTGTTCAACCGGGGCTTCTAGAACTAGTAACTCAACCCAAGCTATGGAAACATGAGAAACAACCAAAACAAAGAAATGAAAGTAAACCCACAATCACCATGGCTATCTAGGAAATGACAAGGCTAGTCAATCCACTGTCAATCTCGGCCATCCTCCGTGCCAACGATAGATCATAACCAAGAAACCATATGCATGTTCCATGCATGCCAAAACTAGTGAAGAAATCATACATGCAACTCAGTACCTGCAAGAAAATATGATATAGTTGTTGTTGTCAATGCCCTCTTGCACTTTCTTGCTCTTCCTTTGCCTTCTTGCTCCAAGAATCTAAGTATGCCACACCCTCCAAGATTTCTCCAAGAAAACTCTAAGTAACCAAGAGTATGAAAGACAGGGTGCATGAGAGAGAGAGAGAGAGAGAGAGAGAGAGCTCCAAAACTAAACTGACCAAGTCTTCACTGACTAAGCTTGCCAACTGATCCTCGGAAGCCTTTTTATTAATGAGGCCTCTATCTTCTTCATTCTCCATTATTTTCCTTCATTTTCCTCCTCACATGCAACCTGTGACCTTTCACCTTCCTTTTCTCCTAATTTCCATTATTTTCATAAATAAAATTCCAATTAATGCCTCACGCCTTTTAGGGCCTTAGCCATTGCCTTTGCTAATTTCTTTAGCCATAAACAACCAAATGAACACCCACTAGGATGTCCTTCCCACCGTTCAGCTTGGAATATGTGTCCCATCATCCATGGTATTTATATATTTTTACATGGATTTTTCACCAGGGTTGTTACATCAAGGTCAAGTTCTTGCTTCAAGTTTGAATGCTTGCCATTGTTGTCATGTAAATTATGATTTTGGAAAATTACAAGCAATTCTAGGTAGTGGTATGGAAGTTGGCCTGAAAAGGTGGCACATATTCCAGAACCACATGCTCAAAACTAAATAATTTAGGCCATAACCGCATGGAAGCAAGCCTATGCATGCATTTGGTGTAACAACCATAGTGAAAATTTCATGTAATAAAAGTTAAAAACAATAACGAAAAATGAATGTGACACTTATTCCAAGTTGAATGTTGGGCAAGACATCATGGGGGGTGTTCATTTGGTTATTTATGGCTAAGGAAATTGGCCAAGGCAATGGATAAGGCTTTGGAAAGGCAAAATGGCATTTTGGCACAATTATTTATTAAAATAATGGAAACTAGGAGAAAAAGTAGATGAAAGATCATAGGTTGCACGTGAGGAGGAAAATAATGGAAAATGAAGAAAATAGAGGCCTTGTTCATAAAAAGGCTTCTGAGGAACAATTGGTAACCTTTTGTCAGCTTATATTTGGAGAAATTTCATTATTCTCTCTCTCTCTCATGCTCTTGGACACTTAGAATTTTCTTGGAGCACTTTTTCATTGGAGCAAGAAAGGAAAAGAAGGCAAGAGGAAGTAAAGATAAAGCAGGGAAAGGTAGGATAAAGAAGCTACAGTAGGCTTCATTGCAGGTATCAACTTGCATGTGTATTTTCCTTGCTATATTTGGCATGCATGGGATTTCATGTGTTTATTTTCTGCAATGGCATGGGTTTTTCCAGGCGTGATAGTATTTCAACCTAGACTTGTCATTTCCTAATAGCTTTTATGAGTTGGTTTCTCTCATACAGTTTGTGTGGGACGACCGGATTGGATTCAAAGCTGAGTGGGGTGGATCTTTGAATTGAAAAACACATGGTGGTATTTGTCCCTGAATTGGACTGGGGATGCATGAAGCCACTGGCCTAGTAGCCCCTGAACCAGATTGTGGGTTGCGGTAAAGCCATATTGTGTGCCTTGGTGGGCCTAGGAATCCTTGTCGATGAATGGCGGGATATACGGTAAAGCTAAGAGGTGGATTTTCTCTCTGTTGGGCCTAGTGATTCCAAGATGGAATGCACAGTAAAGCCTCGGGAGTATGTCTCGGTGTAGAGCCAAGTGATCCCTAGATCAAGACTGTGGATGCACAGTAAAGCCTAAGAGAATAGGAGGCACTCAAATTCCTCATGATGTAGGGAGAGAACTCTGGTTGTATCCATGTTGATTGGTGTTTTTGATGTGTTCTATGAGTCCCACATTCTTGCTTGGAATTTGGCATGGCAGTGATTGGCTGAAGAGAGACTTGGCTTAGCCAATCTATGGTCGGGTGGAATGAGGTAGTCCCATCACCAGTTGGTTCATTGCATTTATTAATGAGAAATTCATTCCATTGATTTCCATGTGTAAATGTACTAGTGTATATATGGATTTTGGTGGCTGATATGTTTATTATATTTTTGTTTCTATTACATTGGTTATATATACATTTTATGGCAGCAACTATGTTTGGTTCTCGGCATGTTTTTACTTGTATTTGAATGGACATTGTATATATGACCTAATAAGTGATAAGGCAGCAAAAGACATGAGAAAACAATGGTTCATGGTGATTCTCAGATAAGTATGAGATCCCTAGACTTAATTCTATTGTTTACACCTGTAGGTTACATGTCTATGATATGTTTGACTAAAGGCACGTCGTGGCTAGTAGGGGTCTGGTTAAGGTTTTGATCATCTATTTACTTTTGCACCAGTGTTTCCCTGTACTTTACTTGATTCTAAGCTTTCATTCTATTTTGGGCAATGGCCTGGGCTCTGGGCCTAAAAAAGTGGCTTAATTCCCAGGTTCTTGGCACAAAACTGGCAATTTTGGTCCACAGTCATTGGCAGGCAAGCCTATGAGATGAATTTAGGTCTCTAGTTGCCCTCTTTCCCATAGCATGAGAGATAATATGGCCTAAGAGGTCCATAACAATAGTGGGAGCTAGGGACAAGTTTTCTGAGTGGTTGACTTGTCTCCTGAAGGTTCATTTTATGGTGTTGGATGACTGTGTGTGATGTTCTGTCGATTCTGTTAGAGTCGGTCTAGTAGCCCTCCATTAGTGATCAAAGATCTTTGCATTTGCATAAGTAGGTGTCTCATCAGTGTCATCTTATTGCATTCCATTAGGCATGCCATAACCCTGATGGAGGAGCTTGTGTCTTTTATTCTCCTCTTGGAACTGCTGGATTAAGTTTGTTTCAGTCAATAAATTCCTTACAAGGTCATTGGTCTTGTCTTGAAATCAAGGTCCTAGGTCTAGGGTTTAGTCCAATTTCGTCTTTTGAGGTCAATAAATGCCCAGTAGGCCAGAGGGATGTCCATCAAAGCATCACTTCAGATGATTTCATATTGTATAGCTAATTTTTACCTTGAGTT
>APFE030159571.1:47580-58589 GCA_000404065.3 Pinus taeda
TGGTGTATTTCTCTTTGTACTTGTAAGTTTGTTATGTGAATCATCTTCTTACTTTTTCTTCTGCAAATTAGGCAAATTAAGTGTTAAGGTAGAATTCATGGTTGCTATGCTTTGCCTTTAAGTTTGCTTAATATCAATGTTTTCAGTTGTTTAAGGAGAATTCAAGGTGATTGCTTGCTCTCCTTAGCTCCTCACCAGTCATTCTCATCCATCCAAATCTTTCAAAAGCATCAATACAGTCTCCTACCTCGCCCCAAAGAACCCCCTGCAAAAACTGTGTCCAATCCCCGCACCCAAAATTGTCTTTCCCCAATTTTCCACCAAAACCCTAAAAATCCCAAATCAAACCTTTTTTTATCAGTTTACTAGCCTAAAATCAGTGTTCTTTATTGGTTATCTCTGCCCGTTGAATATCTTTGCCGAGATAGACCGGAGAGAGCCCTCTCCTTCCCCGTAGGGCTAGCTACGAGGCTAAGTGGTTTGATGTTGCCTTGGAGTTTAGCTTTTTCAGCCTGAGGTGAAATTTCAAGCGCTAACAGATTCCACTTCCTTAAGGTTACCTAGGAGGTCTAATTTGATCTTAGTAGCCTCTTGTCTCATATTTACCTGGTTGGCATGGTTACTTGGGTGAATGTGGGAGGAGGGTGTTACAAAATGGTATTAGAGTATGGTTCAACTCTCGTACCGGATGGGTTGAATGTGCTAGTCATGCATGGATCTTCATTGCATGAGTGTCTCTTACACTTATATACTTGTTTCAATTGCTTGATTTTGGATTAGGGTTGTATTATGGTTATTGTTAGAGTCAGTTTTGTCAGTCCTCCGTCAAAGATAAAAACTCTTTATGCATTTCATTTTTAGGAGTCTCGCTCCATTCACTCAGCTACATTCCACTAGGGGCATGCCATAATCTGATGGAAAAGGTCTTGTTAGTCAGTCCCCCTCATGTCCGGCACCTGCTGGCTTAGATCTTTTGTCAAGGTTCACTAAAGTCCATGACAGTCAATGTTCAATCTTTTAATGGAGGAGAGTCATTTTCAGTCATTAGGTCTAGGGATCATATAGATTGGTCTTCAAACATGTCCAATAAAGCCATGCAGGCCAGAGGGAGGCCATTAGAAAGTTATGACTCAGATATTTTCATCATCATGTTGACAGATTACGACTGTTCTTCAAAACTCTGTTTTGAAGAAAAGTCAAACAGTGTGTCATTTGTGATAAAATTTCAAAAAAGTCTCCAGCTGATTTCTTCAGGTGCAGTCATGGTTTCCGTGGCCAAATGCCCTGTCATGCAACCCCTGCAAAAAGTTCCAAAAATTTCATCATTCTAGCTAAAAATGCAAAGGGAAAAGTGAAATTCAGTGTTGCATTAACTCAGTGAAAAAAGCCAAAATGAAACATTATCAAAGTGGGTTTTTGGAGAACCAAAAATTTAACCCATGACTCCCAATGTCTTTATAAAGGATTTTCATAAGCAAACAAAGTCATTGTGCAACTCAAGGTCATATAGAAACATTGCAAAGTCATTGGGAGAGCAAAGTGTGTGTTTAGAGTGAGATTGGAGGCGTTTTCCAGAGCGTGGCGCACACACAGAGGGGCGCGGTGCACATAGAGAGCGCGGCGCACACAACGCGACCCCGCAATGGAAAAATAAAAAGGCACAACGCATATAGAGAGTGCGGCGCACTGGGTTTGCTGCGCGGCGCACAGCCACCTAGGCCCGAAATTGTGCCAAATTGCCTCAAGTCTCCTTTGAAACCCCTCAAATCGACAGGTAGGCTCTAAATCTTGATGGCTCATGTATTTTTGTGAAGGTTATGGTGGTTCATGGCTATTTATAGTTGCAACAAAAACTCATAAAACCAACCACTAAAAAACATTAAAGCCATTGTTGCTAGGGATGCAAACTTGTTGTGTGGATGCCAAGGTTCTTTCTCCCTCTCATTTTTTCCCCTTCTCTCCATTTTTTCCTATTTCCCCTATCCCATTTTTCCCCATTTTCCCTACCCTAAAATATTACCAAAGCATATTCCCTATCCCCTCCTCTTATTTGTCAACATAACACCCCAAAACCCTACCTTATAAAAATACCCAAACCCTCCTAACACTCCCATTTTTCATTGTTCCCCTTGGTGGCAGATATCACAACAACACCTAGTTTCATACCATCATCAAAGGGTAGCCCAAGTACAGTACACATAGCAGTCATGGCATCTGAGCATTCATCGAAGTATGACATGGAAACATAAAGTGATTCATCCTCGGAAGAACAGGCTCCCTGGAGACATCACAAAAGTGGCAAACATGTTAGGGATGAGCCAACCACCCTCACAGAACTGCAAGCCTGCCCTCTTGCTATGTCATGCTTCCAGCATCTATCATTTTTTGAGTTTTTCAAAGGGTGGCTAATGTCTGAGTTCATCATGAGTTGGCCCGCCTTTTTGTGCTTCACCTACATGGAGGTCACTCTATCTTGGCCGAGGTCACCTTCACATTGACACCCGAAACTATCTCATTAGCAACCGGCATACCGAATGTTGGAGAACAGTGGCACAAGAAAAAGAAGGTGGATAGGCAACATTATGAGCCTTACATTAAGGCCAGTTTCTTGAGGCAGCTCACAAGAGTCTTTCCATTCAAATATTTGAAAGATGAATATGCTCCACTCATGAAATTAATCATGAAATACTTCATCTGTGAGGGGAGGTTCTCTCGTCTATATGCCTATCACATCAGGTTGCTCATGCACTTTACCAGGGTATGGATGATGAACCTCCCATTTTTCATTTGCAGGAACATAGAGAGGATGAAAACCTTCATGCAGCACAAGACCCCTCAGCAGCAACTTAACAATGTTTATCACTTTGCTCTTATCCAGATTTTGGTGGATCATCAGTTGGGATTGCAGGGCATTGCTTGGGAGGACTTCATCTCCCGTGACCTCTTCAACACTTCACAGGTATTATCGGAGGTTGAACATGAGATAGGTGGTCCTTCTCATCAGTATGAGTGCTATGAGACCACTACTATGCCAGTATTCATCACATATTAGAGAGGTAGTAAGCATTTGTTTGTAGCAGCAAAGCGAGTGTTATCTCCACCCGGGGTGGAAGGGGCCTTGCTTCCGACATCGGAAACATAGGTACAGGACAAGGGCAAGATGCCCATGCATGACGAGGGGCCATCAAGTGAACAAGAGGCCGATTTCATCCTCATTCATGATGATGATACAGATGAGTAGAGTGCCAAACTTAGGAGGACCATCCAGGAGCAGAAAAAGGAGATCCAAGACTTGTCATTCAATTTGGAGAGGGCCAAATGGATTATCAGGTATTTGGGGTAGAGGAACAAACAGCTTGAGGACCAGCATGAGATCATGGAGCTGCAAAGCATATGTGAGAATCGCCAAGCTGCCCAGCATAGGAGGATTGAGCTCACTCCATTAGAGCAAGAGATTAACAATGACCGAGAGTCTTGGCTCGAGCGCATCAACATCCACCTTGAGAGACTACTAGAGAAGGCTGACAGAGACAAAATCATACTGAGGCAGAAGGTCTATCACTACAGGGCACAAAACATGAGTTCAAAGGCTCGGATAAGGAAATTGAAGGCAAAATTGAGCAAAGCCACAAAGAGGAAAAAGAGGAAAAAAGAGCAAGATCAGCTTTGAATCTTGGCTGAAGCCTCTATGGCCTAGCATAGTACCTCTTAGAGAACCTCCAGCCCAAATTTCAAGAAATTTGGGGCAATTTTGGTCACATGGCAAATTTTTGGTCACAACACAAGTTTTTTCTCCCTGTGCACCGCACCACTGGCGCGTCGCTTAGGATTGGGAGCTCCAAATCATAAATGGTTTGCATTTTTAGATTCAACATGAAAATTCACGACTACTTGTGCATGGACAAGAAATTTGGGCATTATTTGAGTCTCCAGGAGGTCAAAAACACTCAAAAAATGACCTCTCTGCCCCTATTTTGACACATAGGAAGTAATCTTGGGATAATGAAGTTTTGGAGGGGAAAATGAGCACCAAATTCAAAAATTCCACTTGGGTTGGAAAGTAGACAGGCCAGGCTTTCCAACAAGCACACTTGGGCACAATTTGGACTCCTACAGATACCTCAAAATAGCCTCCAAAGTGGCGCGGCGCATATAGACAAAAAGGCCAAATCACTTCCGCTTCGCGATATTTCGATTCGCGACTTTCTCCAAGTGGGCCTGGTCATCTACAATTCACTTTTTTTTGGCACCTAGAGCAAAATTTAAAGTATTTTCACAAGAGGATGGCTTCTATCCAAGTGGCAAAGGAAGGCGAGCAGTCAGCCAAGCCATTTGTCATTTTTGTAACGTTGCACCTGTAACTAATGCTTGGATTTCCACTTCCACTTTGTAATGATTCGAAAAACTCCCCAACTCTTGGTCGTTCTATTTCCTCATGGAATAGTCTATTTATTGTATGCAAACCATTTGCAAAGGGTTGGAATTGATTGTAATTTCTGGAAGACTGTGGGAGAGAAACTCAGTTCTTCATTGTATATTTTAACAGAGGATTAATGAAAGGCAGCGGCTCTGTTTCATGAGATTCATGTGGTTGTGAGTGTAGAAAATGTGTCTCTTTATGTTTCATATGTATTTTTTTATCTTTCACCATTCATTTCATCTTCATTTCCAGTGAAATTTTCTAAGTAAGATAAGGTAGAATTCATATTTATTGCTCTGCCTGTGGGAAAGTTTCACGTATGTGTTCTTCTTCTGTTGAAAAGGATTCATGTGTTTATGCCATTTTCACCCTCCTAAACAATCTTTCCATTCCGCATTACTTCAAATTTAATTGCTAGACTTTCTACCTATCTTGCCTCACGAAGTAATTTGTGCCTTTGTGTTAAATTCTTTGCACATTGTTGTTCGTTGGTCCCATACATCCCAGAAACCCAGTCATTCATAAAAATTTGTTTCTTGTTTCCATATTCATTTACTAGCCTAAATCAATATTTCACTGTAAGTCATCTCAGGCTATATCGTTTATCTATTCACTGAGCGTGACTCGGAGAGAGCCCTCTCATGTTCTGGTAGGGCTAGCTACCAGACTGAGCGTGGTTTGTGGTTACCCTAAATTTTGCCTTCCTTCAGCCTAAGGCAGATTTAGGTGCTAACATAGTGGCGACCACACTGGGGACAAATTACTCCCCTTACTTCTTCATAATTCTAAGCTTCCAGATGATAAGTTTAGGATTTGATAGGCTGAGTAAAAAGGTTGTGTCCTTCGATTTTTCTCAATAGCATGTTGGCTTCTAGAAGATATACGAGAGCTAATCTAGATCTAGATCCTCCGAACATCTACGAAAATCCCAATTTGATCCCAAGAATTCGTCGTCAAGAGAGCTCTATATCTCCCATGTTCAAATCCCATTCATGTCCTGACATTTTTGAATATCTCGAAGAGCTAGATTTTGATGAGCAGTTTGAAATATCATTGTTCGAGACCAAATCCAAAAGGGCAGTTGACTGTACTGTCCACAATCCATAGTTTCTTGTAGATTTGGAGACGGAAAGGGCTAACCGGTCAATTGATAATTACATTGTAGCACAGCTTCAAACTCCAATTGCTAGCCCCCTACAAACTGTGCACACTCCTCCAACACCTCCAAGGCCAAATCCACCAAGAGTGATGGTTTTGCACCCCTAGTTCTGCCTCAAGTTTTAGATGATATGCCCGCATATTATCAAAGCAAAATCCCGTTTTTTTATGGCACTCCTAATAGCATTACTGCTCAGCAACATATGGACAGAATGGCATATTTCTATGAACTTCATGAGATCGATGCAGAGAATGTGGCAATGAGACTCTTTGTACAGACATTTGCAGGCGAAGTGAGGAAATGTTTCAGAGGTTTGCCGGCTGCACGTATCGCTACCTTGGCCGACCTACAAAGACAATTTTTAAACCACTGGGAAGTGAAAAATAATCCTCTTCAAATTCTAGCTGGATATGAGCAAATCAAACGAAACACTAGTGAGTCAGTCCAAGACTACTGCATTAGATTCAATTCCATGTATAATGAAATTCCCGATCATCTCAGGCCACCTGTGGGGCTAGCCATGGTGAAGTTCCCGGATGGTTTTGATGTTGACATGGCTTATCAATTAAGAGAGAGAGAACCAGCCACAATGGAAGACATGCAAAAGATAGCGGTCAGCGTTGAAGAAAATTTGCTGACCAAGAGGGCTAGAGCAAAGGCAGAGAAGAAGGTCATCGTAAAAGAAGAATCTTTCTCGGTAGATCAATTACTCCGGAAGGTGGAGCAGACTCTTGAGAGGGTGAAACTTGTCAATCCCGGGCTGCAAATTAGAAATCCTAACTTCCGTGGCCAGCAACAGCCACAATATAGAATAAGGCAGAGAGAATAGTGAGCCCAAGAGCAGACAGCACAACAGCCAGTACAGAGACCTTTACAGCAAAATTTTGTGCATGGACTGGAGGCAGATGAGGTGAAGACCAATGAAATGGACGTGTTGCAGCTAAAGAATAACGTTATTCCTAAAGGTTTGATACCTTTAGAAGAACTCTTTGATCAAGATGATGTAGTCGGCAAGCCAACATTGTAGCCAACAGAGAAGGGTGTGGAAGAGGTCAATGTCGGAACAGCTGCTAATCCTAAATTGGTAAAACTATCTAAAGCATTGCCACCAAAAATAAAGGACAAATATTATCAGTTTGACTTCTTCATTTGCATATGTGTTTTCTTGGGACTATTTTGACTTAAAGATATACGATACCAATATAATTCAACACACTATACCCATCAAGCCCAATCAAAAACCTTTCAGACAGAAGTTGAGGAGGATAAATTCAAAGCTGCTACCATCAATTGAAAAGGAGGTAAACAGGTTGTACAAATCAGGGATCATTGTTCCCATCAGATTTTCGGATTGGATCTCTAATTTGGTGCCCTTACGAAAGAAGACGGGTGAGATTTGCTTATGCATTGATTTTAGAGATCTCAATAAAGTTTCATTGAAAGACAACTATCCACTGCCCAAAATGGACCATATACTTCAGCAAGTAGTGGGAGCATCTCGTATGTGACTACTTGATGGTTATTCTGGATATAACCAAGTTTTTGTCCATGAAGATGACCAAGACAAGATAGCGTTCACCACTCCATGGGGAATTTTTCATTATGCTAAAATGCCTTTCGGTTTGAAGAATGCGGGTGCCACATTTCAGCGTGCAATGGACTTGGATTTCGCAAATGAGAAGGATGTATTTTTGGTTGTATACCTGGATGATTTGATGATGTTTTCCAAATCTGATGAAGAACACATGTACCATCTAAAAATTGTCTTTCAAAAGTGCAGAAAATATGGCCTATCACTGAATCCGAAAAAGAGCTTGTTTGCCATGGAGGAAGGCAAACTACTCAGGCACATTCTCTCAAAAGATGGCATTCGTATTGACCCAACACGTGTACAAGCGATTCAACAAATCGATCTGCCCTGGAATAAGAAAAAGATTCAATATTTCAATGGTAAAATGAATTTTCTATGCCACTTTGTACCCAATCTTGCTGAGCACCTAAGAGAGATTACAAACATGCTTAAGAAGGACAGCCAAGTGAAATGGACGGAGGAGGCTGTAAAATCTTTCAATTTAGTCAAATTGGCTCTTTCTTCAGCTCTAGTTCTAGTCAGCCCGGACTACACTCAGGATTTCATATTATTTTTCATTTGCTTCGGAGCATACTATGGCAGCAGTGTTATTGCAGAAAAGAGATGATCACGAAAGACCCATTGCATTCTTCAGCAGAGCTATAAGAGATGCAGCCTTAAAATACAACATCATTGAGAAGCAAGCCCTTGCACTTTTGAAAGCATTAAAATATTTTCGGGTATATATTCTACATTCTCATATTTTGGCTTATGTTCCTAAGGCTGCTGTCAAAGATGTTTTAGTGTAGACCGATCCGGAAGGAAGACGAGGCAAGTGGATTGTAGCCTTGCTGGAATATGATGTAGAAATAAAGCCCACAAAGCCTGTTAAAGGACAGGGATTGGAAAAGTTAATGGCCGAATCAAACTTACACGCCTTGGACATAAATATGATCGCTGCTATGTCCGATGAGAATGAGGAAGGATCGTCAATTCAGGTATCTGACATGTTTGCTCTTTCTCCGTGGTATTTAGATATCATATATGTGCTTAAAAATTTGTCACCACCACTCGACATGACTAGAAACAAAGCAAGAACACTCAAGTTGAAGGCTGCCAAGTTTTGCATTCTAAATTCTGCACTGTATTGGAAAGATCCTGGTGGTGTTCTGTTAAATTGCTTGGTGGAAAGGAAGCAAAGAAGGTCATGGAGGACTGCCACCAAGGAGACTGTGGTGGTCAACTGTTTTGGAAATCAATAGCAAATAAAATTCTGAGAGCGGGGTACTATTGGCCGACATTGTTTGCTGATGTATATAAGATGGTCAAGAGCTGTCATAAGTGTAAGATTTTTGAAGGACGGCAGAAGTTACAGCCTTTTCCACTTAAGCCTACTGAGGTGAGTGCTCCTTTCCAGCAATGGGGGTTGGATTTCATTGGTGAAACTCATCCCGCTTCTTCGGGTCAGCATAGATGGATCCTCACAATGATAGATTATTTCACGAAATGGATTGAGGCAATTCCCACCAAACAAGCTACAGATGTGGTAATCATTTCATTCCTTGAAAATAACATCTTGTCTCGCTTTGGTTGCCCGAATAATTTAATCATTGATAATGTAGCAACTTTCAAATCAAAAAGGATGGTAGAGTTTTGTCATAAATATCACATCATTTTGGGTCACTCAACTGCCTATCATCCGCAAGGCAATGGATTGGTGGAGTCTTCAAATAAATCATTGGTCAACATCATCAAGAAGTTGCTGGAAATAAACAAGAAGAGCTGGCATACGAGGTTGGTCAATGCACTTTGGGCAGATCGGGTCAGTCAGAAGAAATCCATAGGTGCTTCACCTTTTGATATTGTTTATGGAGTTGATACAGTGTTTCCTACCTCTCTCGCAACCCCGGTAGTCAAACTTCTTCAGGAGGCCGGCAGTGAAGAAGATCCTATGCAGATAAGGTTGAATCAAATGGTCCACTTATAGCAAACCAGAGAAGAAGTCTTCAAGAACAAATCCAAGTTGCAGGAGAAGATTAAGAAAATTTATGACAGAAAAGCAAAGGCGGATAAATCTCAGTTGGATGATGTGGTGTTGAAGTGCGATGCAAGGAATGAGGAGAAGGGTAAGCACGGTAAGTTCGAGAATCTTTGGAAAGGTCCTTTCAAGGTTGCAGCATATCGGGGTTAGAATGCCTTTTTTCTGAAGGAAATGAACGTGGAAGATTGTCTAGGAGGGCCGATCAATGGTGGGTTGCTCAAGTGGTGCCATTTCTAAGTTATTAACATTGCTTCCACTGTCATTGTAAATACCATTTTTATTTCAGTTTGGTTTGAGTTTGTCAAGTTAGTCTTCAAGTCATTTCAATGTCAAATTTGAGTAAATTATTTGGTCATTTTAGTTTCATAAATGAGTTAGAGTCTTGTGTTGTTTGTCGAAATAATCACTCCATAGCCCAATGGACAAAGGCACTGTCTAGCTCTTCCAGAGATCTACTGTTCTTGGCACCTCCAAGGAGCTACCATCCCCCATTGGAGCCAATGTTAGAGTCAGTCTTGTCAGTCCTCCGTCAGAGATCAAAACTCTTTATGCATTTCATTTTTAGGAGTACCGCTCCATTCACTCGGCTGCATTCTGCTAGGGGCATGCCATAATCTGACGGAAAATGCCTTGTTAGTAAGTCCCCCTCATGTCTGGCACCTGCTAGCTTAGATCTTTTGTCAAGGTTCACTAAATTCCATGACATTCAATGTTTGATCTTTTAATGGAAGAGAGTCATTTTCAGTCATTAGGTCTAGGGATTAGATAAATTGGTCTTCAAACATGTCCAATAAAGCCATGCATGCCAGAGGGAGGCCCTTACAAAGTTATGATTCAGAGATTTTCATCGTCATGTTGACAGATTACGACTATTCTTCAAAACTCCGTTTTGAAGAAAAGTCAAACAGTGTGTCATTTGTGATAAAATTTCAAAAAAGTCTCCAGTTGATTTCTTCAAGTGCAGTCATGGTTTTCGTGGCCAAATGCCTTGTCATGCAACCCCTACAAAAAGTGCCGAAAATTTCATCATTCTAGCTAAAAATGCAAAGGGAAAAGTGAAATTCAGTGTTGCATTAACTCAGTGAAAAAAGCCAAAATGAAACATTAGCAAAGTGGGTTTTTGGAGAAGCAAAATTTAACCCATGACTCCCAATGTCTTTATAAAGGATTTTCATAAGCAAACAAAGTCATTGTGAAACTCAAGGTCATAGAGAAACATTGCAAAGTCATTGGGAGATAAAAGTGTGTGTTTACAGTGAGATTGGAGGCGTTTTCCAGAGTGTGGCGCACACACAGAGGGGCACAGCACACATAGAGAGTGCGGCGCACACAGCGCGACCCCGCAGTGGAAAAAATACAAAGCCACGACGCATATAGAGAGCGTGGCGCACTGGGTTTGCTCCGCGGCGCACACCCACAGAGGCCCGAATTTGTGCTAAATTGCCTCAAGTCGCCTTTGAAACCCCTCAAATCGACAGGTAGGCTCTAAATCTTGATGGCTCATGTATTTTTGTGAAGGTTATGGTGGTTCATGGCTATTTATAGTTGCAACAAAAACTCATAAAACCAACCACTAAAAAACATTAAATCCATTGTTGCTAGGGTTGCAAACTTGTTGTGTGGATGCAAAAGTTCTTCCTCCCTCTCATTTTTTCCCCTTCTCTCCATTTTTTCCTATTTCCCCTATCCCATTTTTCATTATTTTCCCTACCCTAAAATATTACCAAACCCTATTCCCTATCCCCTCCTCTTATTTGTCAACATAACACCCCAAAACCCTACCTTATAAAAATACCCAAACCCTCCTACATATCCCTGA